>JNEM01000180.1:0-13584 GCA_000697335.1 Conidiobolus incongruus B7586 | reverse complement strand
TTCTAATTAAAATATTATTAATTTAATAATTCTTTTAAATTAATAATATTTTTAATTTTATTATGTTAATAATATAAATAAATAATCTATGTTTCAAATATTGATTTATTTGATATTTAATGTTTATAAATTTTACAAAAAATCTTATAAAAGTTCAATATATTTAATTATTCAATATTTATATTATAGAAATATATTTCACAATAATTTAATTAATATTTAAATTAATTAACTATTATGATTTATCCTATTTTAATTATAGGAATAGCAAAGTAAAAATATATATGAATAATATGTTGTGATTTATCAGCAATTTACTATCACCTAAGTAAATATTCAAATAATCAATTTTATAGTTATAATATTAACAAAAGAATTGAATCTTATAAACAATCAACTTGATCTAAAAAATCTATTCTTTCTAAGATTAGAATTAATAATAAATGTTAAACAATACATATTATGTGAATAATTTAAATTATAGTCAACGTTTTATTTTTACTAATATAGAAGGAAATTTTTTGATATTAAAATATTTCTTATATTTATATTTTTAACTGTCTCTTATACAAGCATCTGATTAATCCCTCTAGTGGCTTCGATTGGTCAAATGAAAGGGTTTAAGTTTATATCCAAACTCGGAATAGGTTAATAGATTAAATTAAAAAGTCAAAAGTTTTAGAAGTCGGATTGAAACCAGATTAAAATAGATATTAGTCCAAATTGAGTATTTAAAATAATTGGGATAGTTTTATCCTAGAGTTAAACTATTGCGGAATTGCCATATTGGTAATAACGAGAAGGAACTCGGATTGGATGAGTGAAAATGGTACGGATTGGATGGGTAGTGGTTGTTTCTGTTTCCGGCGGAGTGACTGTGAGATGTTGAGTAAAATCATTGTAGCTTAGAGTTTGGTTCAGGATGGAATTTTCCACTTGAAGTTGCGAGCTGGTGGCAACTTGGGTAGGATCAGCCCGGATGGGGGCGCTTGGGTAATCTAACCGTTTAAACCCAACTTTCGTAGCGGACGTTAGCGTAGCCATATTGGCCCTATAATTGGACATTCTTTGCGTGATCGATCCAGTTGGCGAGGTACTGTTTTGGTGATGATTATGATGATTTGACGAACTAGAATAATAATTGGATTGACTATCTGATCTGTACTCCTTAAAGCTCCTCCAATTGCTCCTAACATCCTCCATCAGTGTAATACTTGGGAAAAAACTTAGTATGACAAATGACAAACCCACAACTATTACATAATAAGTGACTCCAGCGTTAAACGAATTCAAACGATATATCATAAACCCAAATCTAATACCAAATTAGTACCTCTTTAATATGATCGAATTTTAATCTTACAACAAAAATAAGAGTCCTCTACCCAAAAATGTACACAAAAATTTCAAATAATCAAAAACCAATCTACTTAAATAAAACTCAGAAGTTATTAACAACAAACACAGTGCACTAAACCCCAAGTAAATACAGATTCAATCAAATTGCAATCAACTTACCAAGTAAAAGAATTTATACCGATAATATTAATATCGTCTTTATTTTCTATTTCAAAGTTTATATACCTCACCAAATTGATAATAGACGTTATACCAACAATTAAGTAAACTGAAATATTTACAATATTTAATAATAATTTATAAGTATAAACATTTTTAAAAATTTTTAAAACAGTTGTCATATGAATGAAAATAAAATGCAAGATTAGTATATGATTAATGAAGAAAAATAAATGACTAATAAAATAATATATTCATATAGTAAAATAAAAATCTAATAAAAATGAATTGAAAATGATTAGCAAGAAAAGAATGATTTAATCAATTTCTGAATACATCTTTTTATTCATTCCAATCAATTTGCAAACAAACAACCCAAAAGTGTTCAAATTTAAATTTGGAAAGTTTTAGTTTCATAAGAATTTGGCGTACTTTTAAAACTCTATTATTTACCTAAATTGAGGTAAGATTCTTTGAAAATTTGTAAATTAACTTCTTTAAATTGATTATATAGATTAAAAATAAAAGTTTGAAATTTTTTGCCATCTAATTAAATTGTATAAATATTTATACTTGATAAAAAATTTTAACTCTATCATATTTTTTAATAACTGAAAAATTGAAATAATGATTAATTTTTTTAAGATATATTCTCTAAAAAACCATTCAATAATTCGAGTAATAAATGATTTTCAATCATTAGATCCTTATAACTGAATATTTTAAAAATTATAATATAATTTCTTTAAATTCAATAATTTTTTAGTAAAATACATATATTTTTATATATTTTATATAATAATTGGATTATGAGTATATTATTAATTATTATATCTCCTTTATACTTCAAAGATTACAGCATCAGCCTTTCTTCAATTTAAAAACGAACTTAAACTTTCTAAGCCCAATTATTATCCTTTCAAAGTAAATTTTATATCCAAACGTATATTACAGTACTGAGAAAAGTTAGGTATAATAGCTATGTAAAATTTAGATATATTTATAACCTATCAGTTATTGACTAGCAAAAATAATTGATCTTTCAACTTTTTAAATGAATCAGATTTGACAAATAGTTGGATATGATAGCTGTGGAATGATTTAGAATTAAAAAAATGCGTTCATTATTATAATTAGACGGATTAGCGATTATAATTCGCCAATTATAAAACTATATATAATAGGAAAGTTTTGTCAACTTTTAAATATATGGTGATAGTTCTTATAACCAGTAATAATTGTGAAAATTATTGAATGCTATTAAAATATTATGTAATTCTAAATATGCTATATAATCTTTTCAAGATAAATATTACAATTACAAAATATAAATTATTATCAATTGAACAAGATTATTTCGTCAACGATTATAAAATATACAAGATCTTAATATTTTAATCTATTATACTACATAAATTTATATCTGTCACATTTAGGCCACATATACAATATATATCTAACGCAATTACAATGAAATAGAGATCATAGTGGTTGTGAACTAAATAATGAGGTAATTGGATAGGAAATCATAGTGGCTCAACGAAGATATCAAATAAAAATAAAATATCTTAAAAGCGCTTTGTTATTGTAAGTTAGAATAATAAATTTTTTAAAACTATTTAAATTAATTTAGGTTGAGTAAGCCTTCTAGTCGTAAACGCTAAACATGTTATAAAATTCAAATTGATTTAATTTCATACTTATTCAGAATCCTTCCGGCTTCGCTCTGTGTAAGAATTTCTGTTGGAAATCTAGAGCATCCATAAACAATTTGTCAAAGTGTTGTAGCATTAGAGTCAAAACTGACTTTTCCGTTTCCTTACATCGAAAGTATACTTTTGCAGGATTACCCAGATTTAGCTATACGATCCTGTCGACAAGTTTCTCTTATCATTATGCTAACCCATTGTTTGACCATTGCAATGGAATAAGCATGCAAGCTGGTTGAACTCAATTAATAGCTCATTAACTTGAATGTAATTCAATACAACGCATAATTGGAGGCACATCTTTAATAGTGACTGATTTTGTACTTAATGGATGCTGTTATAAAACACCTGTACTAAATTGAAATTGATTACTAAAAACCTTGATTCGACTAAATATTGTTAGTATATCATATACAATAAACAATAATTATTATTCCTTTATCTAACTTCATACCATTTGAACTTGATCAAATTTCCTTAGTCTTATAAAGTATGTAAAACTTATCCATAAACGCTTTTTGAAATGGATTACGGGTATATGATCAATAAAATTTATGTTTTGTCAATCGGATGAACTGTTTTGTGCAGAATACTATTTCTATACTTCAAAATATCAAAATATTTACTGCTTCGATATATATATGTATCATGTGCTTAAAACGCCAAAAATAAATCGAGAATTCTCATATATAGTAACTGAAATTGGTAATAGAATGGAAGGAACGAGATTATTAGTATTATTGCAAATTATTCATGTCCATTTGTATCAATTTTCCCTTGATGAGAGCCTGGTAACAAAATGGAAAATAATACGATTTATATACTATTGATTCATTCTTGGCAAGATAATTTTGAATAATGGATTATATGGGATTAGTAATGATAAATATATTTACCTTAAGGTAAATCATATTATGATTTCAATAAAGTAGGGAAAATATTCAAGTTATTAGGAAACTTCCACCCATTATACTATATAAAAAGGTAATATAGTGGTACAATATACACTAAGAAAACAAATTACTTTATAAAATACTTTGCAACTTGTATTCAGATAAACCAAACCTAACTGATATAACAAAGGAGATGTTAAATACAAACAGGTCAAAAATATGAACTGACATAATCTTCTGTTTCGCATGGGACTAATTGTTCAATATTCCACCATCAAGCATAACTGGAATATAATCTTTCAAATGGTAATTTAAATCTTTAGTGATTTTGATTAAAATCTTCTTTAAGTTCAGCATAAAAAGGATATTATTTAGATACAAGCTCAAATATTTAATTACAGCTACCCATGCATGATCTATCCAATTGTACCTCACCACATTATACTTTGAAATATCGAATATATTAACAATATTCTCATATGAGCTATTCAATAAAGCTGATATACATCTCCATTGTAAAACTTGATTTAAGGGAGAACAAAAGAGTCATTTTTAGCTTGAGGATCCTTTAATTTGTACACAGGTGCATTTCTTCTAAGAATCAATTATGTAGGTGCCTTCATATTTTCACCACTATCAAGTGCTAACAGGTATTTTTAAATTTATCTAGTAAATTTACTCATTAGTAAGAACAAATTCCAAGCCAAAAGTCATTGGGAATGATTGATTCGTATAATAACAAATTGATCAATTTATCGTTATTTGTGTGTATATTTTATTGATAGAGTTTGAGGTAACCTCAATCTTTGCAAAGTTCTTAGACGAAACTCATTCAAATGAAATATCTTCCAATTCTGAAAGATTGATAAAATCCCATATTAACATTAATTCAAATTAGATATTATATTACAGGTCCAAACTTAGCATGGTTTACATAGTATGTTTATTTCAATTGAGCATAATTAAATTTAATGAGTTAAAATCTAATAATCATAAAAATTTGTATCTAATAAATGGTTTTGTCAAAATCAGATCAATATTCACTCATTAATTAGTATGACAGATATTTTACTCATAAATTATTAATATTTCGACTATAAAGATTGATTCATTAATGTCTATTTATTCATTTACAAAATAATTATTTTAAATATAATTTATTTAACCATGATAGATTGATACATTTGAAAGAATTCCATTTTATTCGAGATTCAAACATATTGAGATAATTGCCATATATCATTCATATTCCAGATATAAATATAAATAATATTTTTAGAATTGAGAAGAATTTAAGCAATAGATCACAGGAATTGATATTAACCTAATAATTCTTGATTATTGAAAAATATTACAAATATCAATGAATTTCTTTTCTAACAACTGCCAATCTCCATCCGGCAATTCTGCTAACTTTTTATAATCTAAAATTTTCAAGATCAGTTTACATTTCTCAAACTTTTTTGATGTCATGATATCGTCTACTCTGATAGCCAATCTGATTATGAATTTAATGATAGTTTCGGTTACATTGCACTCTATACATAGTTTTATAATCCAATTATGATCAGGGCGCGAATGGAGATTGGAGGATTTTAAAATATAGCATTCTTTAAAGCTAGTAGCTAGTTTAGAAAATACTGATACATCCTCGATTGTCGGATTATTTTCCAGGTAGATATTATAGCTTTGAATGATCAGTTGAATCATTTGCTTTTCTAAATTGAAAATGTCTTTCTTCAGTTTTTCCCATTCATATGCTATATGCTGATTTGATTCAATATTTGGTTTAATATTTTCCTAAAAATACATTAAGTGATATTGATTATTTTGATTTTAAATTACGTTAGCTTTAATTTTATTTGGTCCATTAATCAAATTCATTATTGGTGAGTTTACTGATTTAGTCGAATTTTTTAGATTCTAAAGAAACTTAATATAATATTTTGAATATGGCGCATTAAGATACATCTGCTTCAGTGATATTGAACTTATGTTTCTTTGGTATTAAAGGCCTTTCTGTGATTTCTGTTGTGGTTTTAATATTAAACTATAAATAGTTTAATTACAATAAATGATTATTTAGAATCCAATTACATCAGTTGGAATAATACTTAGTGGACTAACTGTAATAGATGTAGTACTATTTGTTGATTCAGTTGCCATTTTTAAGCTGTCCTATAAAAATTTTATATCTACTACTTTCTAAAAATGAAATTTTACTCACTGGAATTCTTGACTTATTTTCTTGCTGGGGGATATTGGGTAAATGGAGAAGATTTGATTCAATACCTGTCTTCAAATTTTCCTGTTCAATTTTTAGAATCTAATCTGACATAATATATTTATATTATATTAACATTTGATAATCTCTGTTCGTTAAATGTATTCTTTATCACCGGAATATATAAACCATTATTTAAATATACTTTCTCCTAATTGGGATTAAATATTTAATGTTTATATAAAGATTATAGATTTTATCAACTTTAAAAAGAGACTCTTGATTAAATAAATTAATTGATTGTTGACTAGTAGATAGAATTGTATTTTCCTATAAACGTTAAATATATTTTTTGAAGCTAAATGATCCATGGTTACATTATTAAAAATATAGCTCGAGGAATTTGATAAATTGTTTTTCGATGACTTTTTTGATTCAGGTCGAAATTTGAAATTATTCTATTTAAAATTAATTTCAATAACTGAGTAAGCATGCTAGTTTACATTTATATTGATAGCAAATTGCTGTTTTGACATATTTATTAAAGGTGAAGTATTAGATTCAATATCCAATTTTCTTCTTTGCTATAAAATGATAAGCTGATGTTGAAAATGATAATAGTTACAACTGTTTCAACCTCAATAACATTGCGATTATTAAATAACTCATTGACTGGATGAAAGTTATTTTGAAATTCATCAAATTGAATTGTATTTTTCTGTTTAATTGATTAAGGGTACCAGATATATTTTTACATTAAATTTTTATTATACCTAAAATTTATTTGATAATTATTCGATGCATAATTCAGAATTATTGAAAAAATGAAAATTAAAAGTTGAATATTATTGTATTGAATAATTTGTTACCCAATTTAAAGTGGAGGCATTTTCAATTTGATTTTGATTTAGATTTTGATCATTTTGAATTTTTGATTTCTTAAAATCATGATAAGAAATTAAATATTTAAACAAGGACAATATTACCTGAGTTATTGAATTTGGTTTGAAACTCTTGTAAGGTAATATTAGTAGATACATATGCATTATAAAGTATAGTTAATTTACTGATGATCGCTTATACTTTTTAATGGCTAATATTTGATAATTTAATTGAAGTAATATTGAAAGTTGTAATAATTATACTCACCTTGTTTTGGTAATTTAAAATCATCTATAGGTGGCATTCTGTAATCTTGTATTAAATGCAATTAGTTTACATTTCAAAACAATGATACATTTTGACTACAAATAACCTCTTTACCTGGCAGATATAAAATATTATTAAATATTTTAAATATAAATTGATAATTCTTAGTGGATTTTAAGAAAACTAAACGTATTAAGTACAGCAATCAAAATCGATTTATATAAAACGTTTGCATTTAATAAATGCAATATGCAAAATTGTCAATTGATGGTTTTTACATAATATACAGTCACATTTTATATTCGATTATCAGAATTCTAATACCTAAATACCTTAAGATTGATGATAGAAATATATAATAGTGATAACACTAAATGGGAACTATCACATTAGTTAAAAATATAAATTTTAAAATTAATTAAAAATGAAATAAAATTTCATCCTTAAATAAATCAAAAAATTAATATTTACAAAAAACACTATATAATATTTTGGTTATTAGCTTTTAAATATAGCAGTTAATTTATTTATGATATTTTCAAAAATATATTGTACAAGCTCATCAAACTTACTAGAATTATTAAATTTGTTACAAAGAGTCAGTCACAGAAATAAGGTATAATATCTACAGATATTGGCACTTTTTCAATTCAAATATTGAAGATAACAAATACAATATAATGAAAATGATATGACATACCCCAATCCATTATTTGATTAATATACTATTTTTTAATAAATATAATTCAATTAGGAATACAGAAGTGGTTTGATTTGATCAAACATTAAATTTGCAGATTATTGATTTAGTAATTTATTATAAATTCAACCAAGTTTTTAGTGTTGTATATAAAATATTTTGTTGAACAATCAGTGTATGATGAAATTGTATTAAAAATATTATAATATATATATATATTGTCAATATCAAAATGGATTAATTAGAATAATAAGCATTGTTAACAATCATAATTTGAATTAAAACTTCAATATTTTTAATATTTAAGAGTCAAAAATTTAAAAATGAGAGACAAAGTATATCTTAGATTGTTTCAATTAAATAAGTTTATTTAACCTTCCACATTAATATACATAGATATGTGTAAGAAGAATATCCTTCTGAGAAATATCAAGTTTAATTATATAGTGTATTTTGAATATCAATATTGAATTGTTTTAATCAATAAGGATAATTATATTTAATTATTAAAAATATGTTTAAAATTTAAATCAAAATGACAAAGAAATGATATACCTAATATTTCATATTTAATTTGAAATTAATAGAATTTATAAAACTGTTCAAATATTATTAAAAATATTTTTATTTTTTATACAACTTTAATTAAAAACTAAATCAAAGCCAAAAATGGATTTAAATAATATTAAACCTTATTATAAAATTCTAAAATTTGTGTTTTTTATTTTTAATATATTAATTAGAATTATATATTATTGATCTTATTTGACTAGTGTATTACTTATTCATATTTACAAGTCATAATGACGACATCAAACATTGATACATAGCTTGTATTTAGAAATTTAATATTCTTAGATTTCAATAATATGATTAGAACTAAATATATAAAATAAAATCAGCAAATAATCAATAATGGAAACTGTTATTAATATACTGATTAGTTTATTTATATATCCATATTAAACTCCAGTAAATAAATAATGGTTAATATATATCAAATTAATACTATCTCTGTTTTAGTAAGATTATATATTTCAATTGAAAATTTCTGAAACTTGAAAATAAATATTACAATATTTGAAAAGAATATTATATATGTCAATTTTAATATAAAGACCAATTTAACTATACTATATTATATATTAATATTTGAATCGTAAATTTTATAAGTGAAAAATAGCTTTAAAAAATTGAATTTAAAAATTTCTGACCTAAATTATACAAACTTGTTGAAGTGGTAGTATATTTTGATTTAGCATTTTTACCCCTTTACTTGTTTAATTTAATTAATAAAAAATTCAATTGACTAGTTTAATGAAAATGAATCTTGAAACTAAATATTAAATTAATTAGAATTTGATGAAAATTCTAAGAATTTCTTAGAACTTTTGAATATTGGTTTAAATTGAGGTTAAATAATTGGAGAATGACTAAGTTTCAGTAAAGTTGGTTTTTCTTGGTTATGAGTGACTTAACTAAAGATGAATGGAAATTAGAAGTGGAAAAAATTATTCAAAAAGCGCATCCATATTCAACTATTTTGGCAGCTAACTCACTAATCTTGTCCATCCCGAGCATTCTGCTAACAGGATCCATCCTATTCATATTGATACGTGGTATGCGACGACATTCTCTTACATTGGATGAGAAACTTAGCACAGTACTTATATTTTTCGACTTCCTAAGTTCCCTAAGCTTAATGTTGATTGGTATTTTCAATCTCACTCCATTTCAGATCATTACATCTGATGAGCAAAGATGCAAAACATTTGCCTTGTTGTTCATCTTTTGTTTTCATAATTCAATTTATTCAATTTGTTTCATTAGCATTGAGAGATACATGAAAATCGGGCTAAATCAATATCTCAACCAAATTCAATTCTATATTGCAATGGCAGTGGTATTTGGGTCACATCTATTATTAGACGTCTTAGGATTCTGGTTTGGCAAATTTAAGGTACAAAACGCAGGTTGCTACTGTTTATTCGATCCCAAAAACACTTTTTCCAAAGTAATCATTGGAGATATTTTTCTCAAAGGCACACTTTCACTCGTACTCACAACATTTTGCTATATGTCAATTTGCTACATCAAATTTAAATCATCCTTAATCTTAAGCTCTGAAGATGTAGAAATGAGCCAGATCAGCAGTGTCAAGCGGCTTATTTTGAATTTACCTTCCAATCGCACTGTATTTTACCGCTCTATTGTTATTTGTGGCTTCAATATCCTCAGTTATACCCTTATGGTCATTAATGCATGCGTGGAATTGATCACCGAAGAATCTAGAAGCCTTCATCTTGACTTTTTGAGCTTCTTACTAATGAGCATGAATCCAATGATTAATACTTTACTCCTCCTTTCTTTAAACGCTAAACTGAAGAATCAATTCTTTAAATTGATTAATATCGAGATCAACTCTGAGAAATAATTTTATAATATATTAATTATAATATCATGACCTTGAATTAACCTATTATTGCTATATTAAATATTTTGATATATTAACCTAAATGATAATTGAAATTAATAATTCATTATTTTTTATATTTGATACTACTTGTAATTTTATTATATATTTTACATTCATTAATTATTTGCCATTTTAGCCATTATTTAATTATCAACACAATTGATGATACCTTGAAAATATAAAAGAATTTATAATAGTGACCAAAGTCTAGCTAACTTATATAATGATATCATAGTTGTTAAGTAGCCATTAATCAATATTAAAACTGTTAGATAGAATCAACTCAAAATAGTAAATCAATTATCATAATATAATTTTGACTACAAAGCATCTGAATCACACTTTTTTTATTACTATTATTTGAAGATAGTTAAGTAACTCAGAATACTAATTCAAAGAATTTTCCTCAAGGTATATATCATATTGACATATATATTATTCTTAATATTTAATTCCAATATTAATATATGCAAGAAATGAATAATTTTTCAGTACTCATTTTATGGAAAATATTTTTATTACTAGCTTAACCAGATTATAGAACAGGATTGAATACATTAATGGTATTGTAATACTGTTAGACAACCTAAATATATATTACTTATATAAATTATTGAGGATTGTAATATAAACTAGACATATTTTGTAAATATTATTTGCAAAATATTGGTTTAAATATTATACTTATATAATATCAATTTTACTAAATTTCAATCAATAATATTATACCAAAATATTTCTAATTTATATATTAATCATAAATATTCGATTTAGATACACAATTAATCATAATAAAGAAAAAATTATTTTTTTATATTAAACTTTAATATAAAATAACTTCAAGATATAATTTTAATTTTTAATATAAATATATAATTACTAAACTTTGAATTACAAACTTTAGTACTATCTAGGGTAAAACTTATACTTTACACAAAATTGAATTTTAATAAAAAGGAATGAATAAATAACTAAAATTTCTACTAATAAATTACATTTATTGTCATAATAATGATTAACTATTTATCAATTTATATTATACCTACTTCAAATTCCATTTAACAAATATCATTTTATTATAACCTTGAAAATTTTGTGAATTTCAAATTTGAGTTACTTTAAATTGATTAATCAAATAAGAATCATATATACAATATTGAATTGAATATAAATATTTCACTTAAATTATTAAAAATTGAATATCTAAATATTGTTCAAATTTCCAATTTCAAATCCAATATTTATATTATGTTTCAACAAAACTAAACACCATATCTAATAATGTTAATTTTTAATATTGTATCAAAATGATGATATCAATATATTAATAAATCCTTTTTAATATTACAAATTTTAAAATTTTAATTATTTTAAATAAAAAAAATTCAATAAATGTAATAAAATTTAAAGAAACATTGGATAGACAATTATATTTATATTCTCATTTTGTTCTAAAATATTACGTTTTAATGGAAACTGAATTTTCAGAAAATCCATTTTATTACTATTATATGTAATTCAAATTATCTAACAATCCTAATAAATAGAAATCAAAGTACATATTAATAGCATGTTAAGACTGATTTGTTATATTATTATTCATTGAAATTGGACTTAAGTCTTTACTAACACTAGTGTTTCATTTATAATCTCATGGTTGTGTAGATTCAAAAGTACTTTGCACAAAGAAAAATAAATATAATTATATTGAATTATAGAATATATATATATATATATAATGATAAATTTATCATATCAGAGAACTAATAGGTTAAAGTTATAAATATCATATTATATTTAATAACAATGCATATTTATCATAAATATTGACTACATTAATTAAAAAAAAATAATAATTTTTGTTGACTTTTTAAGTTTCGTCTTGGTTAGAGGAGATTATATATATTATTAATTTCTGAGTTACCCTGACTTTTTATATCTTAAGATCAAGATAGAGCTAGGTTTTTTTGACCTTAAAATAAATTAATTGGACAAAAAAATTATTAGAATTAGTAACCAAAAGCTTCTTTTATTAAAAATAATAATTTAATCTAATAAATCTTTGAAAAAATACCTAATCTCTCAATATATTAATATTAAATTCTTATTATTTCTGAAAACAAGATTTAATAACCAAACTCTTAATAATAAGCAAGTAAAATAATTGATTAATAAAATTTTATAGCAATAACTTGATAATTTAGAAATTTAAACTTTTAAGATATATTATAAATTATTAATAATAAATTTAATTAATAATAAATAGCTGAATTTATTAACATGAATAATATATATACTTTACATTATATTATGGTTTGTTATATAAAAGATTTAATAAAGAATAATATTTAATATAGTTATTATTAAATAATATATTTATTTTCAAGTGTTTTTTAATTTAAATATAATTATACTTAAATATTATATTTCTAATATTATTTAATATTTATAATAGTTTATAAAAATAAAATATAATTTTTTACTAAGTTTTTTATTTTAATTATATATAGTAAATTATCTAAGATATTTCAAAATTTGTAAAAAAATAAATTTTTATTAATATTTTTGAAAAATTAATAAAATAATTAATTTTATAATAATAAGATTATTATTATCATTAGATAATCTTTGAATAATTTAATATTCAATATAACGGTATTTTATAAATATTTTATATCTTATTTAGTTTGAATAATAAAATAAAGAATAAATATTTAAAAATTAACTAAAAGCTTAAATAAAAAGAATTTAATGATTATAAATATATTAAGCTTATTTAATATATTCTTTATGAATATAACTTTAATATAAAATTATCAATATTAACTATTATAAATTATATTATATTAAATTTATTAATTTGATTAAATCATTATATTAAACTTAAAAATATCTTATATATTATAATAAATATA
>JNEM01000172.1:0-10320 GCA_000697335.1 Conidiobolus incongruus B7586 | reverse complement strand
TATATATATTTCATAAAACCTTATATTTTTTTATTTAATATATATATTATTTTTTTGAATTTAATAATATAATTAAATAATCAGATATTAAAAAAATTATCTATTTTTTTAAATTTTAAGGTAATAGTTGATAATTTTAAAATTTTATAACTTTGTAAAATTTAAGAAATTAAAATAAAAAGTTTGCAAAAAAATTAAAATATAGTTTATTAATTATATAATTTAATAGTAAAAATTTAATATTTTAAAAATTTTAATAAAGTCAAAATTATAAAAACAAACTATAAATTAAAAATAGCTTAAAAATTCCAGAGTTAGTATCAATTAAAATTTATATTATTTTTATGGATTTTTATATGTAAACAACCAAAATATATATTTTATAAGGCTCAACCATATAAAAATCAATATTTCACTAAAATTTCAAAATTCAAACTATACTCTTTGTGATTTTGAAATTGATTCATATTCTATAATATTAAAAAATATAGCTTTATTAATTATGTTGATATGATAGATCTTTAATAATATTTAACAGATTTTTTATTTTAAGACTAACTCTTGAAATTAAATACTATAAATTATATAGGTTATATACGAGAGTTTAGTAAAATGTATAAAAAATAGTATAAGTCAGTGATTTTACAATAATGATAATTTATTAGTTTCTATTTTTGAAATGTGTTATATAAGTATGTTAAAATTTAAATAATTAACTTTGAAATTTATTGGAATTGAAATTTTTGTAAACAAAAATATACTACGTAAAATAGCTAGATATATTGATTTTGAATTTGCATTATAATACTATTTTAGTATAAAATATTGCTAAATACATATATCAAGAGGTTGATATTATATGATGTATTATGTTATTCTAGGTTATGTTATAATAAGATATATATTATCATTTGATAAACCTGTATTTTTATATCACAATCTATTTTTATGAATATTTAATTAAATGATTTATCAATTTCAAATACATCTGGTTGGTCAGATTTAATTGGACTGTTGATTCAATTAAAAACCCATTAAATTCTAACTTTGATTCAAAATTAAATATTTCATTCAATTCAATTAGTATTCTTTAACTAAATAACTCTATAGTTGAATAATTGTGTTGAAATTTGTAATAAATTATAGTTAATTATGAATCCTTCATGTGCTCAATTCACAGTCGGTAAAGTGGACGCCGGAATGGTAAATAAATTCACACCTAAAAATATAAGATTTAAATTAATTGAAAATATAGGCTATTTTGTTAACAGAAGATAATCACTTAATAGAGTTTCCTTCATTATTATTACCAGAGAATGTACCATCGGGAGCTATTATAAAAATCCAAGTATCTCGCGATATCGAGGAGGAGACGAACAGATTGGACGAATTTTGGAAGATACAACATCAGATTAGGGAGGAATTTGGAACAAAGGCACCAGAGCCCCCCAAGTTGAATATTCAATCAGTGACGCAGACGAGTGTCGTCCTCAGTTGGGAGCCTTTGGTCCTCCATACCGCGGACTTGAAACAGTTTCAAGTGTTCAAGAACGGGGTGAGAACTCCACACTCTTTGCCTACCCAATCTAATATGATCAAACTTTCTGGATTAGAAATGGAGACGAATTACGAATTTTACGTGGTGTTAGTGACTTCTGCGGGTACCTTCCAGAGTAATACTGTGTCGGTGACAACTCATAATATTACGAATTTATCTGGTATTCACGTTTGTATGGACCCATTCCTTCATGCTGCCGAAGTTGAAGAACTCAAAAAGTGCTGCGATCGTATCGATGCTAAGTGGACCGACGAAATTTCAATTGAATGTACTCATCTCTTGTGTCACCAGGCTCAAGGTCCTACCTACGATATGGCTGTTAAATTAAACGTTGCAGTGGTTAAGCCCGAATGGTTAAAGGCTTGCGAGGCTTTGGGTAAAGTTCAGCCAGTTACGTCATATTATGTGGATCCCAACAACAAACAAATGGTATAGTATCATCAATATTTTATTTTTATTTTTGGATATTATTTTAATTCAATTTCTTTTTAGTTAATATCAGAATAAATAATTTATAAAAAATACTTTATTATTATTATTATTATTATTATATTTCAATATTCCCCATGATTATTCATCATATACTGATTCAATATAATATTAATCATATTTAAAAATATTTTTTCATCTTAATATTTTTATTTAATGTAAACTCTGTTTTAATTTAGAATTTTAATATTTTCATTCTATGGTAAAAAATCCCATAATCACAAATTCAAATTTATCTTAATATATTATAATTTGTGACTATGTCATCATTCCAATATAATTCAATATTATCCATAATTAATATTAAAAAAATGGCAAATTCCAAATTCCAAATCAACCAAAGGATACAAATTGGAGAACATCGCGGTACCATAAAATACAAGGGTCAAGTTGACAAAATCGCTGGTGAAGTAATAGGCATAGAGTGGGATGATGTCAGCAGAGGTAAACATTCCGGTGAATTTCAAGGTCGACAATACTTTAAAGTATCAAAGCCCAATTCCGGTAGTTTTATTAAAATCGATACACTCCAGAGCTCGTTGACAATACCACAAACACCGAAGCAATATTGCTTGGGAACGGATTTCTACGATTCCATATTACTCAAATATGCTACAGCTGACGATAGCATGATAAACAAGGAGTACGAATTGAATTACAGTTCTAAGAAGGTAGAAACTGTAGGATTTGAAGACAGTTTTAACAGGCAGAAACAAATTCAAAATTTAAAGATTATTAGTTTGGTGGGCTATTGTATTGGGTTTAATTGGAATAAAGATCTGTTGAGAAAGAATTTGCCAAGTAAGAATAAATTATAAATTATTAAATTAGGTTTATTTATAGATTATTTAGGTTTAGAAGATTTGAATTTAACAAGCAACCTTTTGGATAGTTGGAAAACTGTTAGTAGCATCGTTAATGAATTGGATAATTTATCAATATTGAATCTTAGGTAATATTATATATAATAAACTTATATTCATTAATTAATTATTTGCATAGTGATAACATATTCCAACCACTTACTCAACCTATAGATCTTCAAGAGATTAATTTCCAAAATATAAAGGCTTTATATTTAAATAAAACGAGAATTAATTGGGACCAGGTATTATTTTACTTATTTTAATAGTCAAATATATATTGAAAATTAATTTATATTGCAGTTAGGATATTTAGAGCCCAGTTTGACAAATTTAGAGGAATTAACTTTAAAGGATAATGAATTGGAAGAGATTGAATTTAAACCTGTGAATCGTGATCAAATCCACTGGTTTCCAAATTTAAAAGTATTAAATCTTCAGTTTAATTTATTTAGTAAGGTTAATAGTTTGGTGGAATTGAAACGATTTCCCAAGTAATTTATTTAATTAATGTTAATTGAATTTTTATTGATGTTATGAATAGATTAATGAAGTTGGCATTATCTCACAACCAAATGAAATACTTCACAGATCCCAAAAATCCCCAATTAATTCATGATACATTAGAAGAATTACACATTGATGAAAATCCTTTGAATGATTGGTTATCAATTGCTCAACTTAATATCTGTTTCCCTAATTTATCAAATTTAAAATTATTTCCCAATGTTTTAATTAATGGTAAACTCTATTCATATTTTAATATTGATCTTATATTGAGTTAACATAGATGATTTCGCCAAGGGACGAGCGAATACACTTGGAAAATTATTAAAGTTGACGCGATTAAACGGTAGTGATATTACAGCTGAAGAAAGAAAAGATTGGGAACGTTATTATTTATCTAAAATTATTACACATGATATTATCAAGTTAAACACTGAAGATTTCAATCGATTACATCCTAATTACAATGTTTTAATACAAAGTAACTCTATTCATGATTGTTTTATATTGGTGATTTAAATTGTTCTTTTAGGGCATGGTGAAATTCAAGTTCCTAAAGTACAAACTGATGAGACTAAACTTAAAAATAGATTGAAATGTAATTCATTGCTTAAGATATATTATATATTCATATAATAATTCATCATTTTTTAGCTTTGAATTTTCACCACGTGAAAGATTTCAAAGATCTCATCCCAATCCAATCCATAACCAAACCAGTATTAAGTAAATCCCATATCTATTACCTATTATCAATCCTTTTAATCCCAATATTTAGGTAATATCACCATTCTCCAACTGCAAACCCTCATTATCAAACTATTCAAACTAAGAACCAATGCTAACAATCTAGTGATTTTTTCACTAAAAGATCCTCAGGTGACATTTGATTTGAAGAATCGAAATTTATTCAGTTTTTACTCGGTTGAAGAGAATGATGATATTGGCTTTGTAATTAAGGGTCAATAAATAGTAGTGTTTGTTTATTGGACTTTAATTTAATATTGTTTTTTAACATTAATACAAACTATTTAATAAAAATATAGAGTTTTAATCAATTAAATTTATCAACAATTACGTGATTCAATTTGTAAAATTTAACAGTTTTATACGTTAAATTAGAGTATACTTTATTGATATATACATTGTTAAACTATGGAAAATAAAAGAGGTTGAAGGTTAAATAAGATAATATAAACAATACAATATTGAAATTATTTTCACAAAATGAAAAAATTTCAATGAAAAACAAATAATAAAATAAAAATGTCAAAGAAAAAGAAATAATTTGATTAATAATATGAATATGAGAGCTTAAATTAACTAATGATCCTATTATATTGAAATTCTATCATTATTGTATTAATACATTTATCATACATAGATTCTTTTTAAAATATTTATTTTATAATTGATTATAATTGACTTTGTATAAAAAAATATTTAGTTTAATTGTATCGTTATTGATCTTTATTTTATAATTTAAAATAAGAATAAAATTAAATGCTAATAAAATATCAAAATTCAAACCAAATTATATTCATAATAATTTTATTACTTACACATTTTATTATTTAATTTAATTTAAAATATTTTTATTGTGATTTTTGTTTAATTTAATATAAACAAAAAAAACTTTATAAATTCTTTTATAACAAATAATAATAATAATAATAATAATAATAATAACGATAATTTTATTTCAAATTGAAAATTTCATAAAAAAAATATAATTTATTCAATCATAAAATTTATAGAATAAAATTTAGAGTATATATATATATAATAATGAATAATTACTTTAATGTTGAAATTAAATTAATAAAAATAGATTAAATAATAAAAAAAAGTAATATATTCAAAAGTGAAATGGAGACTTGTAAAAATAAAAAAGTATAAGATAAAAGATTAATGTAAATTATAAAGCAATAAAGGTTTCAGATTTATATATTTAAATGTGTAATTTACACATTTATTACAACAACTTAGTTATTCTGCAAGCTCCGCTGGTGTAATGGTTAGCACTCAGGACTTTGAATCCTGCGATCTGAGTTCGATTCTCAGGCAGAGCTTGGTGAATTCTTTTAATCATTCTCTATTCATTCTTTTTTCTTTTAAAATAAAAATTTAGCTAATTTTTACTTTCTTCAAATTAAAAATTCAATAATATTTTAAAATAAGACTAAATGAACAATAACTCGAATAGGTAATTTCGATCAACTATATAGATGCCAAATATGTGCTCATAATTGGATTGCTTGAAATCATTGAGGGGTAACTTTTAGATAATGGTAAATTATTAAATTTACTGTTAAATTGGAGGATACATTGGAGATATCTCACAGGTACCTTGAAGTGGATTGAATCCATGCATCATCGTACTCGCATCCTGATGTTTTCAAGTTTTTATCTATTTTTTAGTATTAATAAAATAAGGAAAATTTCGGACTGAGTTTAATTTGCGAATGGTTGTAATAAATTAAATTATTTTGAAAATAACGTGGTGAAGGGTTGTTAATGGTAGTGAGGAGCGATAAATGGTGTGAAGATGTGTTGTTGATTGATAGTGTTTTATTTGTATATTAAAATTATCGAGTTAATTTTAATTGCAATTAAAATCTCATAAGTTAATGCCTGAATTGGCGGAATTGAGTTGATGGCTAGAATTGAGGGTTATTTACTCCTTCTAAACATTTTACGATTCCTTAGTCGGCTTCGGTTGATATGCCCTAAAAGATAGCTGATGGAGCCAATACTAAAAATGATACTATATATGATCAATCCGATGGGAACACCCACAAGGTAGTTACCAGTGGCGGATTTTTCAGGATCTAGACCTTCATTATCAAGGAATAATTTGGGCCCAAGATAAGCCATTTGTGTGAAGAGTGGTCCAAACGGTGAGTCCATATCAGGTTTACGCATGTCTATCTTTAAGTCGGAGTTGGTGAGATTGTAAGTTTGGCTCTTTTTGAGGTACTCGCCTACAAGAAGAGACACATTTGTTGGGTAAATAAATTGGTTGATATCTTCCTGATCTTCTGAGGGTAGTAGTATCAATTTAGCATTAAAATTACTAACTACAGTTTTTGAACTAGCGTTATTTTCCGTAGCGTTTTTATTATGTTCACCTGTATACTTTAAAGCATAACCCTTTCCAGCAAGATTGTATGCTCTAAAAGGTCCGAAAAAAGGACTCGCTTCAACACGATTATTCAGCCATTGTAATTCAATAAAAAAATCTTGAGTAATTGGTTTGTCAAAAGATAATGTTAAATTTGCTCCAAAGCTATTAGAATTCCTGTTTAACCAAGCTATGACATATTCAACTTTGAGTCCTAAAGGATTGGAGTTATCGGTACTTTGAGCCAGCAGCGTTGATAAATAAAAAATATATGTGAATACGAAAGATATTGAACTAATATACATTTTGAATCCGATTGATCTAATAAAGCAATCAGAATAATCAGTAATTAATTAATTAATCAAATTACAAAAATATTTAAAAGTAGTGTTTTTATATAGAAAAAGATGTACTCAAAATAACCTGTTCCACTCAACACAAAGATATGCCAGAATTGTTGGTATTGGGTGAATAGTTTGATTGAGCAGGTGGTGGATAATTAATTAAATTAGAAGGAAGTACGAGTGAGAGGGAAAAGATAACGAAAGGAGATAAAATTAAACGGATGGAATGCTAAGAAACTTGAATTGAGTGGAGGCTCAGCGTGTTTATAAAGGGCTACCCCTAATCCTTCCAATCATCATACAGTATTTGATTTGCTCAAAATCTAATACTTGGTGATTCAGCAATTAATCTCTTAGCCGCCAAATTCCCCACTTAAACTTTCTTTCACCATTTGGTAACCCTTCACCCGCTCCCCCATCCAATCATCCTCCACAGTCTGAAATCCAAGAGCCAATCATCAGTCAATCACCTGCTTTAATCCATGCTCACATCCGATTGGCTGATCATTCATATCTCAATCAGGAAAACCAAAGAATTTGCTGCAAATTCAGACCCATTCACCATAAATAGCAAATGGTTAAGATAAATCATTAACCATGTCATGAAAATACCATATTAAAACCATCTGAAAACCAAAACATCCTCCAATATCAATCGACTCATCATAGCCAAAAGATATAAAGTATCTTCTTAATATTCCGCGATTTTAGAAGGTTTACCAGAGTGATAAAAAAAACTATGAATTTACAATTAATTGTCTATTTTCAGGCGTTAAGTGAACTCCACAGTTTAATCAAGTTAGAATTTTTTTCAGTGCAACCACCAAAAATATTGCATTCAAACTATTTATTTTGAATATAATTCCAGTTCATTCAGATTATATTACAACTTAATATAGTTTATATGGCTATTCAAAAAGTCTTTTATTTTACTAATATCCTGAATATATATATTTTATTTAAGTGAATATTGTTATTATTATAAATAAATATTGAATAAATTAATATTAATTATTAAATTTATTAATTTTAAATATTATTCAAAATATTACTCATTATTTTTTTTAAAAAAAGAAGAAAATATTTAATAAAATTATTAAAATTTCTATTATCTTAATAATAATAATAATAATAATAATAATAATTTTAAAAATCGATTTTTTATTAATTTAATTATCCTTGACTATTTAATTTTATTATTTTTCTCATATTATAATTTAAATTCTAATTTTAGAATTGAATTATGCTTAAAACCGGCGACATTATTTAAATTTGTATTGCAGATTATCAGTAGGAAATTGATAGTATTGATATTATGTTGTGATAGATAAAATTTAAGATAAAGATTCTTGTTAAAATTAAATTGAAAATTAGCTGCCAAGTTGCATAGAAATAATATTAGAAAATTATTAGATTCCAATAAACTCTAATCTGAATATATTTGAAGTTTGAATTAATTTTCAGTTATTTTTTGATTTATTTAATCATTTTCTTGGTGAGTTACATTTTTATTATTCAGTGAAATCATTAATTATCAACTATTATAGTACAATTATCTAGTCCGAACTTTATTACACAATCTGAACATTCTAAACAATATTTCAATATTAGTCATAGTAAAAACTACTTTGATTAACTAAAATTTGAAGTAGTATATAGCCTGATGTTATGTTTATATCAACGATATATGATTTTTATATAACAACAAAGAGCAGTGAGATATTCATAAATATTCAAATGTAGCTTTGTTAACAAACTAGTAGCCAATATAATACTTGAAAATTTACCTAAGTTGATAAATTCTAAGATTCACGAATTGGCATTGGTAAATTTAATATTAAGGAAAGAGAAAAGAGAGAAATAATGTTTGTGTTATTAACTTGCAAATACCTATACAACACTGAATATGAAATAATCAGTTATTTTCAATAAGTTCAATGTCTATTTTTCAAAAAATTCTCACTATATAGTCGATTCTAATATTTTTTCTTTTTTACTAATTGCATGATATAATTTAATATTTTTGTTTAACATTTAATTTAGATAAATTCTTGTTAATTTAATTGGATTCTTAATAGGTTTAAGAAAAAATTACCTTGATTTTGTTTCATATAATTATCTATGGTTTTGAAATTCATAATTGTATAAAAATAGGTTATTAAGTATATTTTTAATAATTAGATGGATATTCTATATCAAATATAAATAACATGATCAATCAGCACTTTTATAACCAATAATTATTCAACTGGTTTATCCAATTGACAATCATTTTTTATTTATTCTGATATTTGGAATTTTCACATATAAAGATTGTGATTCATATTAATTAAATTTGGTATTTCAAATAGTTAACAAAATAATACAAAGCAGTAATGATGTTTAGGAATTTCCAATTGAACTATTTTTTTATTAAAAGTTAAATCATTCGAGTAGTGTAATATATTTTATGTTAAATATTTAATGACTTTTGAATTAATCATTTTACTTGTGGTGATCCAGTATTGGAATGGATGTTTTAAAATTACTGATTAACTTATTTTAATTAAACAGGGTAGGAAAATGCTAGGAGTTGTAATTGATTATTTTAAAGGAGTTGATTTAGTTGTACAGTATTTTTATAGTATTATGAATATTTTATATTGTTTGAATTTAATTTGTACAAATTGAAAAAACTTATCCATACACAAAGTTACTTTTTTTTACAGACCATCAGTTGTACAGTGGAAATATGTTATCAAAATTAACTTATTTTGTACTTAATATCAAATTTTTTCAAAAAAGGAAATTTTATTAGCAATCTTAATTGTATGTCTAATTTTCATCATTTTTGATAATTTGTATTCATAATTTTTCAAATATTATACATTTAAATAACACTTCATATGCTTCAAATTTTTATATTATGTTTTGAATTCAATTATTTTTATAAATTACTTTAATTTTGAATTTATTCTATAAAATTATTATAAATTAATAAAATATATAATATATAATTCAAACAGTTTATATGTTGGCAATATTGCCAACCACTTACACTATTATGATCTAATATTTGTCCCATAATTACTAAGTTATTTAATATTACTTGATTACACTTTTATTGATAAAATTTAACACTGGATAAAGGGGTTTTGGTTTTCAAGATAGATAAATGACCATTGTTAAATTAAGTATAGAATAAGATAGACTTATATTTTACTTCTATTATTTTGAATTATAAACCCTGATTATACAGAAAATCCAATATTATAAATAATTATTATATTATTTTAAATATTGGTTATTTATAATAGTTATAAACACTTCAAATATATCAAAAAAATAAAAACTTGGTTGTATTTAAAATCTAATATTAATAAAAACTATAAGATATATTAATATAGATTAATATCTGATATATTATATTTGCTTCAAATATTATTAAATTAATAT
>JNEM01000167.1:0-11304 GCA_000697335.1 Conidiobolus incongruus B7586 | reverse complement strand
ATTATAATCAAATATAAAATTAATATATTATATTAATTTTAATTTCCTTTTATTATTATTTTTATCAATATTTAAAATAAAATACAAAATCAAATGTTTTTTGATTAATTAGGTAATATATAAAATAACTTTATTTAAATTTTAAATATTATATTATATGAAGTTTTTAAATTAAAAGATATTATATAATATTTAATATTTTAAAATAATTCCTTAATTTCATTTTCTTATTATTAATAATATAATATAACATTTGATCTGTTTATATCATAATTTAACCTCAGATTTAATTTTCAGTATATTACTAAAGAATAAAAATACCATATATATAATTTTTAAAATAAAAATTTATTTGGGTTAAAAATAATTTTAATAATTTGCCCAGACTATGTATAATATATATATGTATATATTAACTGATTTATTTTAAATTTTTTGCAAAAAAAAATCTTTTGATATATTATCTTAGTTAATTTTATTATGAATTTTAACTTGGTGCTTAATTTAAGATAGAAATTAAGTTTAAATGATTTAATCTTTGAAATAACTGTGATTTTGTTTAAACGCTTTGATTTTTATAAAAATTAGGAATATTTAAAAAAATTATATTTTTGTAATATTAAAAGTTTAAGAAACTCAAATAACTTAAGTTTAATTGATATTAGTATTGCGAAACAACTTCATGAGTACTATATGGATAATTAAAAATTTTTAATAGGATATCTTTCAATTCTTTCAATTAGTTTAGAATGGTTAAAATCTCTATTTTCAATAATATCTTTATTATTTGTTATATTTTCATTAAAAAATTAATCTACATCTGTTCTATTATTTGAAAAATCTAATATTAAAAATATAAATATGTTGGATTATTCATTAATTGATGATAATGAACAAAAAATAAATATTTTGATATATGCATAACAATATTGACTTTGGTTTGTTGCTATCAAAATTCTCTTGTCCAATTATAAAGCAATAAAAAATTGATATAATTAATAATAAAACATTGTATATTATAATTAGATCTATTTTTTGATGTATATTTAGCCATTATCGATTATTATATATCTTATTTAACATAATTAAATAGGTGAAAAATATGGATATTAAATCAGTATAATAATTTTTGAATTAAAATTTTTATTTGGATTTAATTGAAATAAACTTTGCTTTGTAATAAAATTTGAAGTGTTCCAATACCTTGGTAATTTAATTACAATATTAGTCATTGACAAAATATATAGTACCCCTTATTAATTTTCTGCTCTAATAAATCACGTAAGTGAAAATTTCAATATAATGATATATAAAATTGAGGTAACATAATGTCTATAAATTATAATCAAGATTTAAATATTAGATATGGTAATTTTGATTTTTATAAATACACAGTCAATATTAGAAATAAAAAAGGCATACCGAGATATATTATGAAATAATCTAGTCCAAAAATAGTAAAATACTTTATTGTAATATGTTAACTAATATTTATCCAAAATAAGAAATCATGATTTCTTATTTTGGAAAAAATAATAGTTATGAATCATATAAATGCATTGATATATTATTTATTAACCGAAATAACCTAAAAAAATAATTCGAAATTAGAATTGTTTCTTGACAGAAGTTATTTAATTATTAAGTTAAAATATTTGATATAGATTATCATAAAAATTACTCTTTATATATAACAACATTAACTATAAATTTAAGTATTTTTGTTTTATATTATCAATATCAATAAATAGTATATATTACTTGATATACTTTCAAGTGATTTTTATATAAAATTATATAAAAAAAATAACAATTTTAAAAAAATTTTATAAAGATTTTTACTAACAACCAATTAATAATAAGAATAAGATTTTTAATAAAAATAATCTTTTTTCTAATAATAAAAATTTTCAAAAAAATATATAATATAATTATTTTTTGGTTTTTGAAAATTCTTAAATTTTATTAATTAAATTATAGATTAATTAAAAAAAGTTTAAAATAATTTTAATTTGATTAATTAGCATATAATTTTTTATCAAATTCTAATATTTATATTAAAAATTCAAATTCTTCAATAATTTTATTATATTCAAAATAAATATATATTTGATTTGAAAAAACTTTGAATTTATTTATTAAATAATTATAAAAATAGAATTAAAACCAGATTTCATTTGTTTTTTAGAAAATACAAAAATAATATTGGATTAATAGTAATTGAAAAAAAGTTTGGATATAGTAATTTTGAAATTATAGCTAACTTATATTATTAATATTTTATTAAGCCATATATACTATTATTGGAATAGAATTGAATTTGAAAATTAAGTTTTATATTTTTAAACACTTTATAAAATTATATATAAAGATGCAAATATATAATTTCTTATAAGGTTGATAATAATCTAGCATTGATATTTTAACCAGCTAATAAAACTCTGATTTTAATAACAATTAAACCTAAAAGCTATAAATATCCAATTTAATATTAATATAAAATTCTATTAACAAACTTTTTTAAATAAAAATATATCTAGGATAATTTAATTAATAGTGTCATATTATATTTATTTAAAGTATTATTACTTGATTATCATCTTATATAATAATTTTTTTCAAAAAGTTTAATTATTTTTATATTATTTTATGATCTGATACTTAAATCTTTAAATAGTATTACCTATCTATAATTAAATAAATTTTAATATAATTCAAATTTCAAAGTATTTTTATCTTAAGATAATTTGCAAATAGATTATGATTTAATATATATATATATATATAAAAGAATATCAAAAATGAAAGATATATTGCAAAATTATATTGAAAATAAGATTTGTATTTCAAATAAATATAAAACTAGTTCAATTATTAATTAAAAGTATGAAGTATATGAATTCGGTGTAATACTAATGTGAATGAATAAGCCAATTTATATAATCCAATGAATTATCTTTTTTTGAACTTTAACTAAACCTTGATCATTTATTAAATCAATTTCATTATTTAATTATATTTATAATAAAATAAACAAAAGAAATTCAGACTTTAATTATTAAATAAATAATTAATGTATTAATTTATTTAAATTAATATTGGACTGATTGTCATCTTCATCCATTCTTGAATTGAAAGAAAAGAAGTTTTTATATCCAAGGTAATTCAACACTTCCTTGAATAGACCTGGACGCATATGTAAGACAATGATTGTATTCAAACACAGATTAAGCATGAGACAAGATGCAGAAATGCAGTCGACTAAAGGAGTGAGGAATGAAGGCTCAAATAAACTAATAATGACTAAGACACAGTATGGGCCATTGTTTAAGCAACTAACCAACACGATGATCATAGATTTAAATATGGTGGATCTCATGGTCTTTTTAACAACTTCTGGATCCAAGCCAAGTTCAATTTGACTTCTCCTGCCTTCACGCGCCCTTTTGAGTGCAATTTGAATATAACCAACAAATACCAATGTAACAGAGATAAGAGCTGATAAAAGTGTAATAATGCCACACACTCTGCCTCCTCGCGTTTTAACATCAAATACGCAATACATTGATGCTGGTAAAATATTGAATCCATCTTCTAGCCATCCAACTAGAATTGAACTCAAATTAACAATTAAAAAACCACTCAATATAATCCAATAGTAAATTTCTTTGATTTTAGTTTGATAAACGATTAGTAGACAGCGTTCAAAAGCGATTAAACCTACAAGATTGATAGATGTAATAAAACCTATTAAACAAATTGTAGCAGTCAAATTACATGACCATCTAAAAGACAAATTGTATTGAAAGTTGATCATATTAAAGAAACAATTTAAACCTGATTCAACACAAGATATCATATCAAAAATAAGGGTTAAAAAGATGAGTTTAAGATCGATATTCATATGGCTCCATTTGCGGTTAAGTAGTATTCGAAATACTAGTCCAGCCATTATTAACCCGGGGATTGCTAGACACAGTCCTATAGCATCAAGGATATAATTATAGGGAAATGCATTGTCTCGAACTTTTTGATAATTTATCATATTTTTAATGATCAAAAGATCTACATGGAATCAAATATGAATTCAAAAGTACATAACTCAAGTATTTATATAGTGAAATAAGAATGTTTTACAAATTATTAATTCCCTTTTATTCAACTTGATTGAATATTGTAATACCTTTAAAATCCATTATTAAAAAAAAATTTTTTTTATTAATTCTATAGTGGATTAAAATTAATTTTTAGTGGATAATGATGAGAAAATTTTAAAAAATTTTTTTTTAAAATATCTTGTAGTTTTTAAATTTCTTAATAAGTTATTCTTATTAACTTAAGTTATCTAATATGGTGAAGTTAAATTATTTATTGAATCTATATGTATATAGGATAATTATAATATAAATATATCGCCAATATATATTCTTATGATTTGACCAAATTTGATATATGTATATATTTTGAGATTATTTTTTGATGGAATAATTCAACCATTTTCAATCACTTAATTGGTTAAAATTGATAATCATATCACATTTTGTTTAAAAAAAATTCTAGAGGTTTTTTTTAAGTTATATTATGCTATATGATCTCAAATGCACGGCGTATAATCCTCCAATTGAAATATTTTAAGTGAAATTTCAATATTTGGAATATTAACTTTTCATATCAATTTTTCATATATATTATTAAATTCTAATTATAGTAATATTTTGAATTAAATATAAATTTATTATAGTTAATATTACTTGAATAAATAATTTTTATTTCCCTATTAACCAATATGAAATTTTATGTTTATAATGTATATTTAAATAAATTCACAAAACAAAAACCACTTATAAAAATAATACCCTGTCAAAGTATGTAAAATTAATAAAATTGAATCAAAAGAAATTTTAATATTAACTTTTTGAATTACTTATTATAGTATTATATATACATATTATTGTGTGTATTAAATTAATCATGGATTCTTTATTGATATTATTATGCATTATTAAATCAGAAGAAAAATGTATGATATATTATATTGTTTTATATATTTATTAATATTGGAAAAAAATATATAATACAATGTATAATAATCAAATTTTTAAATGTTTTTTTCTAATAGTCTTTTTGAATCGGGTATTTATTCATTAATTATTTGAAACTTAATTATAGTTGAAATTGATTAATAATAAAGTATTAGGATTTTAAATAATCTATATTTGTAATTAATTAATTAATAAATTTAAAAATGAATAAGTTGATTTAGTCAAAAATTTTATTTGGTGATTAGTATAAACCTCATAATTTATGTTAAAATTATTATACGAGATATTTTCCCAACTACTATATTATCAGTATTTCCTCAATATTCCAATTATATTTTAATGAGGTTTCAAGAATTTGATCAAAAATTAGTCATGTTAAACTTTAGTTATTTAATTTGAACTGATTAAAGATATTAAATTATTTACTTATATGAAGTTATATGAATATGTTTAGTTGTTTAAATTGGATATAACTGATAATTATACTCAAAATTATATTTATTCAATATTTTATTTTACTTGATGAAATTCTAATAATATATATTCTATATTAAGTTATTTAGAACTATGTAGTTGAATTGCTTATTCTATCTAATGTTCTTACGGAATTTGAGATTAAAATAATTGGTTAACAAGTGTTAAAAATGTAATAATATATATTATCAATCTATAGTATAATAGTATAATATTATAATATTTATGATTCTAGATTACTTTAAACATATCCATTCCAATTATTTCATTAACAGTTACTTTCTCCTCATTGGAGAATATGTATCATCTTATTAATAATACCCAATCAATTTACAATATTTTCATCCACCGTTACTAAAATTGGAGATATAATTGGAATTTCCAAAAAATGTCAAAAAATAGATGCAAAATTAAAGCATTTTTCTCAAAACTAACAGTAAATATTGATAAACAATTGAAAGATCACTCCGTGCTAAAATTTAGGTCTCTTGCATTAAAATATTCTGTATACTTTTTGAGTGGGTTGATTACTGTGGATTTTGTAATAGTATAACTTGATTTAACTTGACTAACTTTGTAAAGTTTTTATTTTTCAATTTTCAAAATAAATAAAATGAAATAACCCGAAAATTTTATCACCTAATTTTTTATAAAAGTATAATATCAATTTAATATATATATATATATATGTATTAAATTATTTTAATATTAAAAAAATTAGAATTCAAAGTAAATTATTATATTTAAAAAAATTTTCGCTTTTTTTCTGATATTAGAATTTAATAACAAATTCATGATTAAGATCATTATAACTTTTCTATAATTTGACACATTGTCTCCATAGAATTTGAAACAATTTTATGTTTTTGGAAATTTTGAAAATACATATATATATATATATATGACATTTATTAAGGGTTTCAATATATAAAATGCTATCGATTAATATAATATATTTTAAATAAAAAATCTATTTTCATGAATAAAAAAATGTTCTATAAAAAATAATACAATTGAGTCTATTTAAAATTTTAATTTATTATATTTTTAACTACTTTTTAATAATTAAATCTCAATAAATATTTATTGAGAACAATAATATTAAAATCAATTTTCAAATATCTCATGCAATTACTAATCTTTAAAAGTAAATTAAAATTAATAAGATTGACAACTTGAAAGGACAGTTAGTAAAATTTTATTTGATTTATTTTTAGTTTCTATTTGTTACAGTTTATGCTATTTCAAATCCATGTTATGCAATATGAATTGAGGAGATTATTATGTCATTGAGCAAATGGATATTTGGCCGTTAATAAATCATAGTTTGCTTTCAAAATAATACAAATTCCTTTAGCAAATATAGTAATTTTCCTAAAATTAATTAGTTCTAACCTTTTTTTAATTTAGTATATGCTAGTTGTCAATATTCAAAATGTAATAATTAATTAATTTATATTAATTTATAAAAAATGATCGTAGATATCAATTATAATCAATGATTGTGGAATAGTTATCCACAGATACTATCTAATCCAAATTGATCTATTGATGTACTTTCAATTAACTCAATATTTATTTTTCACAAACTCCAACAATTATTCTTTTTGATGTCATAATAATAATGCTAAGAATGTGAGTTGGCATGATATCCGCTTGATAACTCCCAAAATGGAAATTCCTTATTTTAACTATTTAATTGATAATAAAATTAATTTTTATTATAGATAATTAATTTAATAGAAGAATGTTGCAATATAACTGATATGATATGGTATAGTCATATAAACCTATGAATCTGATATTAATTAATGATATTATAATAAAAATATCGATAGGATCGACGATAATATCGAATATTAACTACATTTAATGGTTTAAAAACGATATTTCCCAGCGATTTTAAATTCATATTTTTATACTATTGTAGCACTTGATATTTTTTGAGATCTCACAGTGAAATTCTTTGAATATAATAATTCACCAATCATATATTATTATATAATTTTCATAATTTCAATTTAGTTATATATTGAATCTATAACTTAATTATTATTATTATTCTCTTGTATCATATACCTTTTCCAACCATTTAAATTATATTCTTTAGGTTACTAGAATTTTATACAAATTACTGAGTTAAAAATAAATTATAAAAATCAAAATTATCAATTAATTTAATCATTGCAAATATTTTTTAAATATTATAAGATGATTAAAATTTATTAATTATAATAATAATAATAACAATAATTTTAAACTATTTCACTTCGGATGATCTATAACTAATTAATATTAAAATTTAGAATATTTGTAAATATTTCAAAAAACAATATTATTATTGCTTTAAAAACTTGATTTTTTTATTTAGTAATTGGTTTATTTATATAAAATATTTTGGCATTAAAAACCGATTAATAAACAAATTATTTTAATTAATTTTATGTTTCAAAATTTTGGTCGTCATTCGATCAATACAAACCACTTATAATTGGTATTACATTCTTAATAATTTAAAATTATAACCTTAAATGTGGTGTTAAATTAAATATCCTATTAATTTTAAAATCTATAATTCAAATATTTTTAAAGCACAAAGAAATATCCTTTCATAACTATAATCTTTTTTAATTTAATATTTGAATTATCCAAGCGTATTTAACCTTTACCAATCAAATCATTTGATTTGATTTTTTTATCTAAATTTAATTTTATTAGGTAAAATATTAAATTTAGAGGAAATATTAGGAACTAATTTCGCCGTAAAAGATGAAAATATATGATTATAATTGATAAAAAATCTATTATAGAGTTATTAATATTATATAATATATTTATATATATATATATAAACTCTTATACCTTTTATTGTATCAAAAAAGATTTAAAATAATATTTTTTTAGATTAATTTTTATATCATAATAGTTTCTTTTTTAAATTTTTGGAATTAATTATCATAACTTAAATTCATACTCAAAAATTGATCTCAATTAATATGAAACTTTAATTAATAGTGTAACACTATTTTTTAAACACTTATATAAAGGGTCAAACTTCTTGATTGTTGTTAAAAGGATGACATATTTAAAATTTGTTTTATAATTATGTTCGATTATAAACAAGTACGGGATGCTGCATACCCTTATAATTATATCTTAGACTCTGTGGGACTCACACTAGCGATCCCTGGGTTTATATTAGCTTTACTAGTTTTTCGAGTATTACTTAAACGACAATGGGCACGAATGAATATAGACTTAAAACTTATAGCTTTTACCCTAGTATTCGATATGATATCTTGTGTTGAATCAGGATTAAATTGTTTCTTTAATATGATCAACTTTCAATATAATTTATCTTATAGATGGTCGTGCAATTTAGCAGCTACAATATGTTTAATAGGATTCATAACATCCATCAACTTAGTAGGATTAATTGCGTACGAGAGATGTTTATTAATAGTATATAAAAGGACGATTAAAGAGATATATTATTGGATATTGTTGGGTTTAATGATAAGTTTAAATTTAACTGTGATATTAATTGGTTGGTTTCACGATGGATTTACCATTTTACCAGCTTCTATGTATTGTATGTTCAATGTATCAACTACAGGAGGTAAAATATGTTCGTTGATAACTTTATTGTCGGCGTTGATATCAATGTCAGTAGTTTTCGCTGGTTATATTCAAATCGCTCTCAAACGTGCTGGCGAAAGCAGGCGAGATCAGTTGGAATTAGGTATGAAGCACGAGGTTGTCAAAAGGAATGTACGATCGACAATTGCAAAATCGATGATTATTGTACTCGTGTGCTGTTTGAATAATGGACCCTACTGCATTCTCGTGATTATTAGTTTGGTGGATAATAAGTTTTTAACACCACTCATTGACTGCATTTCAGCTTCTTGCCTTATGCTCAACCTCTGTCTCAATACAATTATAGTACTCCATATGAGACCATCGCTAATCAAAGAAGTATTCGACACTCTTGGCCTTAAACGCTTATCATGTATCAATTCTCGATTTGGTGATGATAGCAGTGGCCATACTTCAAATTTTAACTTGAATACAATCCACACTTGATTCATCTGATCTTTTTTTATTTATCTTCAATTATTTCCACCCAACTCGTACCACCAAATTCAATTACTCAAAATACTTTAAGGGTCTTTGATTTTTCTAGATGTTCCATATTGATGGATTTCACTATTTTGCTCAACTTCTTAATTTGCGATTGGTATCTAATTCCCGTTCTATTAATTGAGATTACTTTGGCAAAATATTAAACTGAACGTCTTGCTAGCACTTGAGTATCTGATACTGTCAAGTGGTGTATTTGTTTAGCTTTTCCATTATTGATTGCTTGGGATTAATCAATTTGGGGGGGGGGTTAATATTTTAAAACTCTGGCTTAGTTACTTTTAAGGTACACATTGTTAATGAAACTATATTAACATAAGTTCCAATAATAAAAAGAATAAATATAATTGATTAAATAAAATAAACTAAATAATAATTACTATTATATTGCTTAAAATCCACCAAAAAATTAAATAAATTATAAATTTTATAGTTAACAAAATTTATGCTATTATGTAAAATAAATTTTTTTATATCCTCAAAAAATTAATCCTTAATTATTTTAGGTAGTATCCCAATATAGAATTTTTTCTCTCACCTATATACTTATCAATATATTATATTATTTTAATAGAATGAAAATAGGTAAATGCATTGAATACTATTAAGCTATAATTAAATATATAGTGATTTTTAATATTCTGAATATTATATAATTATCTATTTTTAAAATCAAAATAAATATTATATATAATTTGATATAGGATTAAAAATATTTTATCAATTTATAATTTATAATTGATCGAACTTGAAGGTGGAACCAATTAAATCAATCAACAAAGATTAGAAATTGAGGAACAAGCGAAATTGGATGATAAATAACAAGTTCTTTAGATTATTATTCCTATAGATTTTATCATAAATTTAATTAATATACTTAAAATTACCCCTCTGTTTTATGAATAATTTTGAAAAAAAAATTATAGTTAATAAGATCATGGATAAAATATTAGATAAAATTAATAAATTAATATTTTTATTCAAAATATTTTTATATTCAATTCATTGATATGATATTAACCTTTATTAAATTTTGTCATTTTATAATTTAAGTTTTTAACTATTGATATATATAATATTTAACTCTCAATTATATATTTTTCTATTTTATCTGATTCAGTTATTTATTGAATTTGATTAAATTAATTAATCTTAATTACTTTGAAATTTGCATTATTTGCTTATATGATATTTCAAGATTTTTTTTTCAAATTGATAAAATATTATATTATCCTGGTGTTGCAAATTAAGATAATTATATTAAACTTAAATGCAAATGACTTGTAAGATCAGGATATAGTTTACAGATTATTTTTAAAGTTATTTACTTTAAATAACATAATTGTCTTTATATATTAAGATAAGAATTTATTAATTTAATGGAAAATAGGATAAAGGATAAATTTTGGGTAAATTATTATAAGTGATAATTGTATATGCAATAAATAGATAGGAAAATAATAGATATTATCATATATTTTATTAATCTTTTTATATCAATATTAATGTCGATTTTGGAAATTAGAAATTTATTCTAATAATATATTTTTTTCTGATAGATATTTAAATTTATATTAATATTAACTATAACAAAATATTTTTTAAATACTTAAAAATCTGAGAATATATAAAATTTAATATTATT
>JNEM01000166.1:0-13245 GCA_000697335.1 Conidiobolus incongruus B7586 | reverse complement strand
TCTAATTAAAGTCAAAAAAATTAAATAAAACCAAATTATTTTGTTTTAAATTCTAATCAAAAATATTTTATTTATAAATATTGATAGTATTTATATATTAAAATTTTATATAGTTTTTATTTTTGTTTTTAAAAATATAATGATTAATAAAAAAATTATTTTGTTTTAATATATTAAAATTATATTAAGGATATTTATTATCATTTAGATAATCATAGGATTTAGAAAATAACAAAAGATTTTCAAAATAAATATATATAAAAACTTATAAAATCAAAAATATTCATTAAATTAAAATATTTTTAAATGAAAATTAGGGAATTTAAATATTATACTCTGAAAAAATAAATTTGAATAAAAAGAATTAAATTATAAATCATTTAATATTAATTAATTTTTAAACATAATTATTATTTGGGTATAGAAAATTTGGCCAATATATGACAAAAATAATAATAATAACAAAGTGAATTAGTTTTATATATCTATATTTGTAAATTTTATTTAAAAAAGGGTTTATTTCTTGATTTTTGGGGTAATAAATTTAATTATCATCTAATTTGAAAATGAGATTATTTCAATTGAATCATTTTTTGAAAAAAAAATAAGTTATTCAAAATTTGATAATAATAATTGATCAATAAATTGCTTCAGCATTTATTTATTGAACTTAATTGAAGTTGATAATAATAAAATATTGTGTAATAATTCCCAGATGAAAATCAGTTTTTGGAAAACAACAATATAATTAGTAATCATTAGAATATTGTAATTGAAATCTAAATAATTAATATGAAAAAATAAATGAACCTAAATCATTTATTCTTCACATTCGGTAGTTCTTTTGAACATATTAATGTTAACACAGAATAAAATACATTCAACAAGGGAAGTTTTATTACAACACAAACAGAACTCAAGTATCACAATCTTTAAACTTTTTTTTAGATTTTCAGTTGGTTTTGATGTTTGAAACTTATTATAAACTCATATCTTAATGATTTTATATAGAATGATAGATACATATGTTGTAGTTTAAAAATTTTATCAAATTTTTCTATAAAAAGATTGAATTGCTGTTGAGAGGATGTTTGTGAATAAATATTTAATCAAGTTGTGATTAAATATATCTGTAAAAATTTTGATGTAATATTTATAATTGTGAAAATGTGTAATTAAATTTTATCATTTAAATTTATTTTAAACTTGAAATTTAAAAAGATTTTGGTCGTAAAATCTAATCAATTCCTTAATAATGATCTTTACAATGTTGGTATTACAAAAGCTCTATTAGGTTAAGCCATTAAATTTATATGGAAAACGTATTTTAAAAAAATCAAATCAATACACTTGAATGATAACATGTTTTAATACTTTCAATTTTAGTATCAGTCACTCCATCCTTTTCTCACTGAATGCATAGTTTTAAGCATCCTTGCTCATCGATTGGAGAATTATATTAACTTTTACTCACCTGGCATGCAACTTTCTCAAATTGGAAGGATATTTGTACAAGATCGCAATAAACCAATGTACATGAAATAGGGGGGGTAAACATTCAAAAATTTCTGTTTGCGGAAGCAGTTATGAAATCAGTGCTTTCATCTTGAGTCTTTTACATGGATTTCCTCTTACATTAGCAAAGAACAAAATCCTCATTTTAGGATTGAACGAATTTTTCAACAATATCATGGTTGATTGAGTTGGATATTCGATTTATTCAACCCATTTACAGTAATAGAAATGATTAAACTACAAAAATACTTAATATCGTATTGATACACAATATGATTAAATATAGCTGTATAATTTGTGCCATTATAATTTTATATCAAATAATAATTTAGTCTGATTCCTTCAAATTAATTTGAATCAAAACATTATAATAAATTCTACCTTTAAATTAATTCTTAATTAATTCATATCATCCCATAATTTTAAACAATCCAAATCCTGAATATATTTATACATACAAAATTAATTGTTTATAGACAAAACTCACAATTATTAAAATCAGCCATAAAGATGTCAGATAACAGTCAGCTTAAACAAGAATTATCACAGTTACACGAAAGGTTGAATGAAATCGATTTATTGGTCCAAAATTTACAACGTATCGATTTACCCAGTACTTTACCTCAACTAGACACTCTAGATAGATGTAAATTGGAATTAACTTTAAATTACATTTTAAATTCCAGCTATTATGGTATTTATATTCTATATTCTGATTAAATTTTTCAATTATTTATTTTGGTTTAGCTGTATTTAAAACTCAAGGTTTAGATATGGAAAATCACCCTGTCACTAAAGAATTGGTAATACTGAAATTATAACTAAATTAAAAAATATCAAATTGAAATTATTTAAATAGCAAAGAATGACTACATATGTGGACAGTATCAGAAAATTAGAAGGGTTAAATGGTAATTACTAAATATTTATTTTATTTACATTACATTAATTTTTAATATTTAGTCATGCCCACATCAATTGATAAAGAAGCAGCTAGAAGATTAATTAAACATAATTTAGAAAATGGTGGCGACGGTGATGAAGAAACCAACTAAATTTTTTAAAATATTGTATAATGATTGATTAATTTATTTGACAATTATAGATGATTTAAGATTTGAAACTAATATCTAATAAATATATTTTTTATATTCAACTTAATATTTAAGTTTGTTCAATTAATTTTGTTTATTATTTTAGTTTGAAATTTTAATCCCATAACAAAATAAAAGGATGTATTTTAATTATTAACTCTGATTCATTAAATTTTATGAAAATTCATTAGATTAATTATTAAATATACTAATAATAAAATAATGGGACAAAGTTTTAATTTAAATGGAATATTACAAAGTTTTAAAATTTTAATTAAACCTAAATTAATTATTCCTCAAATTTCTGTTGAAAGTAAAAAAAAATTCAATTATAATTATTTTTTTTCTAAATTTTAATATTAATCATTAAATATTTAGATTTTTCAAAGATTAATTTTAATCAATTGAAAGAAAATGGTATTAAATTAGTAATTTTAGATAAGGATAATTGTATTACAAAACCTTACGATTTAAAATTATATGAAGATTTTGAAGTAAATTAAAATAATTCAAATTAATATATCTATAATAAAATAAATTAATTTAGAAACCTATGGAAGAGTTAAAAAACACTATCGATGACGTAATTATCTTTTCTAATTCAGCAGGAAGTCAAGATGATAAAGATTATAAACAATTAGAACAAATTGAAAAATCTTTAAATATTAAAGTATTTAAACATATTCAGAAGAAACCTTTAGGAGGTGATGAGGTGATGAAACAGTATTCACATTTAAAACCAAGTGAAATTGCAATTGTTGGTGATAGATTATTGACAGATATTTTATTTGGAAACTTGAATGGATTTTTAACAATTCATACTTATAAAATCTTGAGCTTGGAAAATGATAATTTTTGGGCTATCAGAGTAATTAATTAGTATTATTAATTTTGATTAATACTAATTATAAGTTTTTAGATTAGGAATTTAGAATATCAGTTATTGAATTTATTTAAAGAGAAATTAAATTTAAAAGCTTATGACCATCCATATTTCAATCGTTCCCAATAGATGTGATTTATTCTTTCTTAGGCAAAGAACCGTTGGAATTGGATTTCATTTGACGTTCATCGACATCCACCTGAGCCAAATATTTGGAAGCACCAATAAATTGAATTAAATTAATGGATTGCTTAATAAAACAAATAGGAAAGCATAAAATAGTGAAAAATAATACGAGATCTATCATTTCATTAGTAAAATTAATAATTATATTTATAACAATAAATTTACTATAATTAATCACTTCAGGATTCTTATGTAACAAATATAATAAAATGAAAAAAGTTTCATTTCCTGCACAGAATAAAAATAATACAGTCTAAATCAATTTAATTAATATGAATGATACTTTATAATTTATTAAACTTCCTTACATTGTTAGAATAATAAGCTTTTAAAATGGGATTGGAATTTTCATCAACGATTTTATGACTTTTAGCACCTGAAGTTAAAGAACTTTAAAAAAACATATAGAATTTCTATTAAATACAAGTATATATACAATCAATCTAATAAGTTACCTATACATATGCATATAATGACTTGAAATATCTAAACTGATTAGAAATTGAAATAATAAAAAGTAACTGGGATAAATTTGACTTAAATAGCATAATAAGCAAGTTGTAGTACATCTATAATAAAATTTAAATTAAATTTCTAATTATTAATATTTTTTTTTGAAATACTATGATTTACCTATCTGTAACCATATCTAATACAGCACCAAATTTAGTACCTAAAAGTATCAATATTAAATAATAAATATAAACAAATAATAAAAAAATTACATTGGTTAAAAGCTCTAGCAGCAGTGCCGTCAAAGGCGTCTAAAATACAGGAGATAAAGTAGAAGAAGAAACACCATAAAGGATTTTCTTTCATCGTCCATAAAGCTAAACCTGCAAAAATAATTCTTGAATATCCTAATTTATTAAATATTATTAATGATGATATGAATAATTGACGATGTTTGTAAATACCTATTAAATTAGGAATAAAAAAGAAAACATCTCTAGGTTTTAAATTGGTATTAGGATTACACATAATGTTATTAACCCAATATTTTTTTATATTATTTTAATGATTAATAAATATTAATTTTGGATTAAATATTAAATAAAGTGTATTGAATACTGTTATAAATCTGTTTAACTTAATAATAAATATAGGTGATCTAAATTAGTATGGGATTCAATTTAAATTTCATGTTAATTGGACAATCTTTGGATTCTAATTTAATTAATTCATTTTAACTATAAATACACAGTGGTCTTATGATATACCTATATTATAATTTGATATATTGAATTCTATTGATACGTTATTACAAGAAATTTAAAAATTTTAAAATATTAATATGATAGAATATATTAATTTTAAATATTGATAAAAATTTAAATATATGTCACCACACCTTATTAACTCCACATTTCATTCAAATAGTTATATTAAATCAATGTAAAAAAAGTGGTCAACAACTTGAATTTAATTAAAATCCTCTAATTTTTATTTTGCTACTAATCAACAATAACCATCATATTAATCAAACAACCATTAGAATAATTCTCAATTAATTCTATTCAGTATATAAAAATATTGCAATATTAAAAAATCTTGGCAATTTGACAATTTTTTTTTCACATAACATTGATTAATCGAAATTGATTGCATATGGCATATGAATAATCATTAATATTGTGAAAGAAAAACATTGATTTAAATTGGTTTATTCTTATTAATATTGAATAGTTGTTATTAATGTTTTTGTTATGTTAAAGTAACTTTCCTCGAATGGGTAATATCTACTTCTGTTGTTGGAAATAATCAATTCTGGATAGTGGTTGTATTAATATTTAGATATTAATAAATTGTGTTTATGTACGGAACAATTAATATTTTGATTTAATATTTTAATATATATTCAAATTATCAAATTTATAAGATGATTATAAATAAAATCTAATATCAGGTATTATATATATAATTTATTAAGGAATTAAAATGGTATCAAAATGTTATCCAGGTTAGTATATCCAATCCAATTAATATTTGATAAGCATTTGAGATAATATATCAAATATTTTACCCCATACAAGAATTAGAATAATTTTGGTCAACTTTATATATTAAAAACATTTAAAATTGAATCCGTACATGAATTTAACTATATCAAAACAATACTAGTATCAATTCGGTTAAATCGAATTTTGTTCATTAATATGAGTTTTAGTTTTTTCAACGGTTTAAAAATGTGAGTTAATCAAGATATCAATGTATTGGATACAATTTTAAATTGAATTTAAGAGATTATTAAAATGAATAAGTAAAAATATTTGTTATATATTTTAATTGAGCCTAATATTTAGTTGGATCCATTCCTTTTCAATATTGTCAATTATTTAAAATTTACAATGTATTCAAAACAGTTGTAATTATCAAACTGTATTCAAAATTGGTTTATCACATTAAATTGATAATTTTATAATTTAATAACAACAAATCTCCTAAAATATTTTGCATATATATAATCTTTCTTTTAATTTGTCAACAAAAGCCCATAAAAATAACAAAATATTATATTTATAACATTTATTAACATTAATATTAAAAAACTACCAATTAAAATCAAATATCTATTTCCTTAAAATTTAAACTCGGATGACTAACATATTTTAGTAATAAATTGATTATTTTTGCATGAATTCCCCTAATTCAACTATCAAAATTTAATCTATTATCTCCCAATAATGATTTCACTTCAATAAATTAGATTTCATGCAATTTAAAGAACAACTGACAAGTATTAATATGAACTATACTTTGTCTATGAACCTATTAAGCTTAAGCTATTCAACAATTTTTAATGGTTGTGGTTTTTATAGTTATATTAAACTTGATTAATTTTCAAATTAAAGTACCTCTATTCATAAAATCACTCATGTCCTTTTGATTAAAGTTAGTAAAATATTTGTTTTTATTTTAAGTGAAGAAAATTTATTATGAATAAGAATAGATTTAATAACAATAATATTATGATATTCAAATATTACTATAACAATACTCCTTTAAGAATAAATATTAATATATGAAAAAGATTTTAAAATCAGTGAAGTATGATTCCAACTGATCACTGATAATTATCACTAGTGTTAAAATAATAACAAATATTCTTAATATTGGAGATGTATATTGCATAAAACTTTAATGTTTCAAACATGATTCTAGTATTACCAATTTTATCCCTTTATTTTCTATCTCCTTATCTCCTTCTCCATTTCTTTTGTTTTATTTTGTTAAAATTCACTAAGGTAAACTTTTTTCATAAATTTAATAATAAACTTTTTATAGTATATTATATAATCTTGGGAAAATATTGGGGAGTAGTACCCTTTGATTACATTCCCAAATATTTAAATATTTAGTTAAAAGGACTGATAATTAGGGCAATATATCGGACAAGTTTTTAATCAGTTAAGGATCTTTTTTATATTTGAGTCCATCCAATTATTTAAAACGGCAGCGTTCAAGGGTTAAACTCAGTCTATTTATTTATTTATGAGTTTTTTATATTGAACTGATTCATATAATGTACTATAAATTGAGTTTAAATTAATTATGACAATTATTAAGCAAAAATTATGAAAACCTTAAACTAGGAATTATTAATATCAAACTAAAAAATAAGTACAATATATCATTATTATTATAGTTATTTTTATTAGTATATTGGTTTATGTTTAAAAGATTCAATTTTTTAGTTAAATTTCTTGAAATTATAAGTAATATGTTAACATTTTCTCCATTAATTAAATATTAATTAAATTTATTACAAGAAATGTAACTTGGAGATGTATTAATAATTTATATTTAAATATAATTCGATATAAGTATTATTTGAATAATCAAAATTTTGATTGTTAATCCCTGATCAATTCTTAAGTATTGTTAAACTTGTGTTTTACCACCCACACCAATCTCACCTCACTCAAATTCTTCCTTATTTATTTACTATTCCCCCTCATACTCTCCCTCCCCACTAATATTTAAATATCCCACCTTTCCTTAATCATTCATTTCACTTTCATCATTAACTCACATATTTATTCTTCTCATTTTATCTCATATATTCATACTATATATTACTCTGCTCGTGATATATTTATATCGATTATTTATTTAAATATATTAATCAAATAAATTCGTGATAGTTTATTAGACTCAGCCTTCCAATCACTATAAAATATAAATATTAAACTCATTAGATACTGGTACTCTATCAAATTATCAACATAATGGGCTGTACAAGTAGTAAACAATTCTCTCAAGAACAAGTACGCTCTAACCAAATTGACCAACAACTCAAGACTGAAAAAGAATCACCTCCTGAAATTAAAATTTTATTATTAGGTAAATTTTGTTTTTAACTTATCATATTTGTAACCTGATATATTAACCTTATTCACAATTGTATAGGCGCTGGTGAATCAGGCAAGTCAACAGTGCTCAAACAGATGAAGCTCCTTCATGGAGGAGGTTTTACTAAGGAAGAAAGTTACACATTTAGAGAAGCTGTGATGACAAATATTATCTCTTCCATGCAATCAATTCTCCAGTCCATGCCCCGTATGGGTATTATTCTTGATGACTCGGCGAATGAGGAACACGCTGCAGTTATTCTCCGTGTTCCCTCCCACTACGGTAGCCCTACCCTCGCGGGTAACCATTATATCGCTCTTAAAGCACTTTGGGCTGATTTGGGTGTACAGAAATGTGTTGCAAATTCAAACCGATTCCAATTATTAGATTCTGCTTCTTATTACTTCAACAGTTTGGATCGAATTTCAAGCCCAGACTATGAACCAACAGATCAAGATATTCTAAGAACTCGTGTGAAGACCACTGGTATTACCGAGACCGTCTTCCACATGGAAGGTCCAATCTTCAGAATGATCGATGTTGGAGGTCAGCGTTCAGAGCGTAAAAAGTGGATTCACTGCTTCGAAGGCATCACAGCTATTCTCTACCTCATTGCCATTTCTGAATATGATCAAAATTTGATTGAAGATGAAACTGTAAATAGAATGTATGAGGCACTCAACTTATTTGAGTCTGTATGTAATAGCAAGTGGTTCAGAAAGACTTCTGTTATTCTCTTCCTCAACAAGACTGATGTGTTCAAATCCAAGATTCAAAGAAGCCCTATCTCTAACTACTTCCCGGATTACAGAGGCGGTGACGATTTTGATAAGGGCTTAAGCTATTTCCGAGACAGATTCGAGAATCTCAACAAGCATAGCCATAAGAATATCTATTCCCACTTCACATGTGCTACAGACACAAGTAATATGAGGTTTGTGATGGCAGCTGTTCGCGATATTTTGATGCAGGGCAACTTGCGTCAGGTTGGTTTGTTATAGATGGCGACGGCATTGTGCTGGAGAAGGATTGTTAATCTGATTAGAATGATTCACCAGTTTCAATTCCTGTTTTCCAGTACAATGGATCCAATGTACTTTACAATTTAACTTCTTGAGATGGTGATATAACTTAACAGCCCACCAATCATTTCATCAGGATGTTACTTATACACATCCATTGTAACACGTTCAATCCTCGCATGACCTCTATTTACTCCGAAATACAACTCTAAACCTGATCTTCTCATCTCCTTGTTTATCCTTCTCCGTTTGCCACATTATTCAATTCCATCCCAAGCTGCTTAACCTTATCTCAACCCCAATGATATCATGTCATTTTGTGATTATAATCTCAACCCAAGCAATAAGTTTTATTTAAATAATTTCAAGTTCCTAAGAGAACACAACCAATAATACATAAATCATAAAACATACATCATCTTTTTTAAATAAACTATTTAATGATTGTTTCTAAAAAAATTCGTCCGATTTAACAAATTCTTACCAATTTAAAAAAAATTTCCACCAATAATTCTAAATAATGTCATCCATGACATATTTTGTCTCAGTTCATTATTCCTGTTTAATTTAATACTTAAACAAAACTTTCTCAATTTATTATTCCAATTTAGAATATTAGGGTATCCATTATTAATAACTTAAAATATTAATTTTAAAATTTATTAAATTACACTTATTTTCAATCTAATAAAATTTAAACTAAAATTATAATCCAAACTTATTAGTTTATAATATCAAATTTATACTATAAGTTTTAGTTCAGTATTAGAAATAAGATTTTTAAAATTATTTTGAATATTTTATAATTATAATATAAAATATAATTAAATTTTGAATAATAATTGGAAAAAGAGTTTTTTTAACAATTTTTAATTAATTTCTTGAATATTATAATTAAACAAGATTGGAGGAGTTAGATCGGTTAAATTTTCTTTCAAATCAAAGAACAATGAAAAAAATATTTAATACTTATTTATATTAAAGAAAGCATTTAAAAATGCTTTATACTCTTTATTATTCACAATATCTTTTATTTTTCATATTATAAGCATTTTTTTTCATATTAAACTTAGTTTAATCAAAAAACTTAATAAAAATATTTATCCAATTTTTAAATGATTTTGTTTTAAAATTTATTTTAATATTATTATTTTTATAAAAAACAACAAAATAACAAAAATATGAAAAAACATTAAAAATAATTGAATTGATTTGGAAATATTAATAAAAAGAGTAATTATGATTAATGATTAATATTGGATAAGTATTATAATAGATTGGATTTTGATTATAATTATAAAATTTTTTATATTAAAAAGTGTTACAAAAAATTATAAAGTGAAAATTTCAATAATATAACCAAAATCAATTCTGATTAAATTTAAATTAAATTTTTAAATTCCCTCAATTAAGGCAGTTTGTCCGAGTGGTTAAGGAGTCAGACTCGAAATCTGATGGGCTCTGCCCGCATCGGTTCAAATCCGGTAGCTGTCGCTCAAATTCTTTTTATTACTACCTTTAAATTTCCCTCTTGACATGATTATTTTCATTAATACCACCCAAAAATAATAATTACAGGTAATACTTGTATTACCTAGTAGTTTAAGGGATAAGACATGTTATTTTACTAAATTATTGTATTGAATCATACTCACTCAATTATTTTTGAGAGGAATCTGGATTTAGAATCATTAACAGCAAACAATCATTGTCTAGAATAATAATGCTTTCATCAAATATGTATAAACTATTTATTACATCAATATTTACTAACATTTTTAGCCAGATTATATTAACAATTGGATAATTAATAATTAACAGAGATTTCAGAAGTATTACAACGTGTTTACCTCAATTTGAAAACTGCAGCTTTTTTAACCTCAATACCAATTTTAATCTCTCAAAGAATATTTATTATATTATTGGTTTAATAATACTAATAGAATCTGTTTAAGTTGTCAAGTTATTAATAATAATAATATATTCAATATATTATAAAAAATTTAAAATTAAATTTTGAAATTAAAATAAAAATTATTTGAATACATATATATACATATGTTCATATCCAATTATATAAAAATATTTTAATACTTGATAATTATTTCTTTATAGAACTTAATTTTTTTTAGTCTTTACATCATTAAACTATAAAAAAATTTTTTTAAATCAATATTTGATATTTTTATATTATTTAAATCATGCTATACATTTTTTATCCTTAAATTCAAATATTAATTAGGCATTTAATGATTATTTAAAGTTCAATTGGCAACAATCAGGTTAAAATTAATATCAATAATAACAACAATAGAATGAAATAAAAGGGGACAATATACATCAATCAATTGTATACACTGTTAAATTAATTTATCGAATGATTCTGTTAATATACATCCATCAATATTTCTTCAAATTTATAATCAATAAAGATTCAATTAGCAATACTTGCAAAATAATCCAATATAATATCAAATGTCACAAATTCCTTTATCTTAATTTTTCAAAGTTTCTGAATAAATAAAAAAAGATCAGGACTTCAAATTTTTCTCTATTCATAATCAATATAAATTGCCTCAGTTGATCGGTAACAATTAATAATTGAGTGTATCACGTTAATTGATAGGTTATCCATCTTTAATTAACTATCAAAATATTGCTAAATCCACAATTAACATTCTATAAAATTTTCTGTTATTTTTCTTAGTATTGATTTCACTTTTGATTAATTATATAAAGTGAAAATTTTTTTATTATATTTAATTATTTAATAAAAATTAAAAGAAAATTCAAGCTTTATAATATTTTTTTATAATCATAAATCATTAAATTTTAATTATTTGAAATTAAAAATTAATTAGTGAAAGACCATTTATTCCATTAAAAATTTATCCTAATTAACTCACTTCAATCACCTTACTCTATCATCTATTCAATTACCTTAATATTATTCAAAGTCCATTTCAAATACTCCTTTCAAAAACACTGATTATCAATTTTCCAACTAATAACTTAATTCAACAAACTAATTTAAACTATTTCTTAAAATCTTCCACAATGAGGTAAATTCAAGGAAAATGGATAAATTTTGATAATTTTAGGTGAATAAATAAATTTGTAAGATGATGTCACCTCAAAGTTTTGTTAATATCCAAATCAACGGAGGAGAAAAGCTTATTACTAAGGCATTCTTAGAACAGAGTTTTCAATAGAGTTTAATCCGATATTGTTTATCTTATTAAAAATGCAAAATATTACTGTGATTAGAGTGATGGTGATAATGCTGAATTCATCTCATTTAAATCAATCAATTTGAAGAATGCATTAGCTTATGAATTTAACAATTTTAAGTCAATTATAATATTATTCATAGTAAATACAAAAGCATATTAAGTCTATAATTTCAAAATTGATAATAAAATAAAAAAAATAATAGTAGAAATAATTTCTAAATAATATTATAATAATTTATTATTGAATATTATTTTAATTATAAAAATTTTATAAATTTATTAATATTAAATAAATTTTATTGCCACGTTATTGATTTATTTATAATTATTTATTTTAATTTTGATTGCCACAATTTAAATTTCAAATTAAATTAATAATATTTTGAATTCATTAATAAATTTTAATATTTTACTAAATTTTTTAAAATAATTAATAAAATAAATTAACTTGTTGTTTAACATTAAATCAAGTATATAAATTAATAAATAGATAAATTTTTGTAACCTTATTTGAAATTATATTTTCATTATATAATATTGCCAAGTTTTAAATATATTTTTTATCAGTATTATTATAATTTTGTATTCTAATCTATTCAGAAAATAAATATAATTGGTTGAAATTTAATTAATATAGAAAACTTAATAGAGATTTTCAATTAAATGTTCTTTATTAATTACAAAATTATAATAATCCAAAATATTACAAGACTCTTTAACTTACCAAATAAGGATGAGATATAAAAATAAATAAAAATTTAAAATATCATGGTATTTATAAATCTGGTATATAGGCAATAATATTCAAATTGAATTTATAATAAATAAATCTATTTTGAAATTTGAGTTTTTATTTATAAATTAGCATTATAATTATTTTGATTCTTTAATAGTGATATTATTAAAGAAATTGAAATATTATATATATATATATATATTTATATATTTATATATTTATA
>JNEM01000159.1:0-11319 GCA_000697335.1 Conidiobolus incongruus B7586 | reverse complement strand
TTAATATCAATAATATTTTCTTTAGATGATAATATTAACTAAGATCAGAAATTATAATATTAATAATTATATTTTAATTTAATATTTTTAAGAATTTGGTAATTTAGAAAATAAAATTTATATTTTATTTTTCAAATTTGAAATATTAATATAAAATATATTTTTTGGAAATGGATTGATAATTCAAAAATTAATTAGTTATTCCATATCAAGGATTAAATAAAATATAATTCAATAAAAAATATATATGGTTATATTTATTATTTTTTTATTATTTAAAATTATTAGATAAAATTCTGATATATTTTCTTAAAACAGAAGCTAAGTCAAAAATATATGCCTATATATTTGAGTAAAAGAAATTCAACTAATATTATATTTTTTATTAAAATATTAAAAAATTATATCCATTATATGTATATTAAATTAATATTTTAATTAGGCTTTGAATAAATATTAATATATATCAAAAATTAATGGAAATTCTGAGAAAATATTATATATTGAATATATCGTGCTAAATATATAATTTTTTCAAACTCAGAAAATTTAATAGTGATATTTTGAAATTATTTTAAAATAAAACTAATAATTATAAATAATAATAAATATATAGATATAATTTATATCTTAATTTTTTAAATCAATTATGAATTTTATAAATAATTTTAAATCTACATAAAATATAATTTCTAATATTTGGTTTATAGTTTGAATTATAATATTTATTTAAAATAAAGTTATTCAAAAATGGCTAATTGAAAAATATGGTAATTGGTTATATAATTATTTCTAATTTAATTCCAAAAATCTTGATTAAGTTCATTGAGAATTTAAGCAATTTTTTCTAATTATGAAAATATCAAAAATAAAAATTAAAGAAATCAAGATTTGGAATAAATATATAAAAACAATCATTTAAATTCGATATATACCAAGTATTTCATTATTTTAAAGTAGGTAATGCTGTGTTCTAACGTGGGAATGATAATTTTCCGCGATTACTAGCAGGTTTTTAATAATTTTAAATATAAATAATTGAATAAAAATACATAAGTATATAGACTGTTTTTAATGTTAAATAATTTAATTTTTCAATTCACTTGTAATGTTAAAAATACATATATAATTTGATATATTTGATAATTGAAAATAAATTAATATTTTAATGTCAAAAGTAGTACACAGACTAATAAAATATAATTCGACATATAAGAGATTGAAAAATAAACTGGGATTAATGTAAAAATTGCAATGTTTAAATTTATATCATTCAAAATTGAGTTTAATTCCTCTTGGATATAAATCAAAATTAAAAAGTGTTAGTTTTAGTTATACAAAAATGGCAGGTGCTCAAAATTTATGCCTAAATAAAATAATTAATCAGTTGGTTTAAAATATTAATCAATTAAGTATACCTCTTTTAAAGCTTGATTGAATTTTCCTTTGCGATTCATATATTGGCGATATTGACGAGGTTTTCTAACGTCGGCACCACTAACGTCGGCACCAGGAACATGTTGACCCTGAGATAATTTTATTAGTTGATTTTGATATTAAGAGACAGAAGTACTTACTTTAGTAGATCCAAAACCACTGAAACCCAGCATGGCCATCATTTGAGCTTCTTCAGATTCGTCATTTGGAACTAAATGAAATCATTGAGTTCAATCATTTATCATTAAATATATCATGAATACTTACCATTAGTATTGGCTGATTGAGGTCTAGGTTCTTTAGATCTAAACAATATTTATATAAAATGATTTTTAAAATAATAAATCCTGATAAATTACCTATCCCGATTATTTGATTCACGCTCTACAATTTAGAATATCAATAAATAGTCAAAAAAGATATTATATAAATTTACCTGGTGAAGAAGATTCCCTTCTTTTACGGTCTCTTCTTCTGTCTTCCCAACTATCGTCCCTTCTCTTCAATGGTCTACTCTCCCTTTCTCTTTCCCTTCTCCGCCTACGTCTTTCGGTACTTAAACTTCGATCGGATCTTGGAGAAATACTTCTACTATCTCTTCTACGTCTTCTAACTTCTCTGTCCCTTCCTCTGCGTGGGGAAGGCGAGCGTGAAGGGTAACGATGCCTGTGAGAATCTCTTCTACGAGTATAACTTGGAGAGCGCTCAGTATCTAAACAAAGAGTCAAATTACAAGTAAAATTAAATTATGAATTAGCTAAATTTACCACTAGGTTGGTCCCAGTCCTTATAACGTTTTTCATTTCTACGATAATAAGGAGACCTTGATCTGGATCTAGACCTAGAATAAGAAACACTTCGATCTCTATCCCTCCTAGAATAGTTTCTACTGCGACTGTCTCTATAAGAATCTCTTGATGAATCTCTCATTACTAATTTTTCAATTACGTTACTTGAAAATTTCACCCTTGGAATTTCTCCACCCATCAACATATTAATATCTAGAATTTTCTATCGTTTTGTTTTATGGGACCATTCACCATTATTGAATTATTCGAAACTTCAATATAAAATTTTAACGCTTAAAACTTATTATATCATGGTTTTAAATACTCAAAGTCAATTAATATTGTTTCTGTTATAAAACTTATGATAATGCTTTATTTAAATATATGTTTATTAGCCTATTATTCAAAATTATTGAAAATAAGTGACTGGTTATTTTGATACTTGGTACAATTTTACAATAGCTCTAGCATTAAATTGATCACTATTGAAAATTTCTAAATCTTAAATATGATTTTAAAATTTGAATTAATTTTGAATAATATTAACATATACTATTATTTTTAAATAAAATATACTTAAATGCCCAATGTTTATCTGTTATAATTGTTGTGTTTCAGAATTAATCATCTATTCTAGTTTGATAGTTAAACCAATTTTATTTCTATTTTAAGCTTACTTTGTCAGTCTATAATTAAAGGATACTCTTTGTTAGATTATAACCAAATCCCATATCATTCATTGAATCAACTATTTAAACCTGAAAGTGATAAAGATAGAAAGTAGTTTTTTTCTTTTTGGATATTCTACTACAATGTCTCAACAGTAAGTTCTAAGATATATAGTCCCAATATGTTAAATAGCAGGATTAATAAATAATTTACTAAATCATATTACAAGTACTGTTCTAACAATGATCTCATTTACAAAGCTTATTATAAAACACAACACAATCATTGAAGTTTATTTTATTTAATTTTTTAATTAGAAATATTCCAAAAAAATAATTGATAAATTCTATATTACATTTGACCAATGTTAATATTGTTAGAACTCTTTTTAAATCATTTAATACAATCAATATACAACAATTAAAATCAATTTTTATAAAATATTATTTATTTTAAAAAGTAAATTAAAAATTTAAAATATGATGCAGCAAGAAGATGAAGATGAAGATAATGCTGAAGTTGGATGATCATATTTAATTGTTGATAAATCAATTTTGATTACACAAAGTTGATGAAAAACACTTGCAGCTTCTCTGTTTTGAGATATAAGCTGTGTCTTTCAAGCAAGCTTTTGAGAACTTGTCCCAAATTTAGAGTTTGTTTAGCAGTTTGAGTATTGAGTATCTAACAACTGGCTTTTGAACTAATATTTTACCTTCATGTTCAAAATATATATAACACTCATTCTCTTCATTTGTCACCAATCATAAAAGAACAATATTTGAATCAGTTTGATGTTCAATGACATTTATAATTCTTCTACGATCTCCATTATTGAAGCCATACGCTAAACAATCTGCAATCATAGTATTAGTAGTATTAGTAGTATTCTTATCGGCTCACCTTAGAGAAAATAGTAAAGTACCAGGACCTGCAATATTACCAAATACTCTATTTCTCAATTCAGGACGCAAATATTCAGGAATTTCTGTCATATTAAAATCACATTTATAAGCTGGTATTACATCTTGAATCATTTCCTCATCGGCAGCAAGATTTTCTAAGAGTTTGGACATACTTAGCTCCAGTCTCATACTTATTAGTATATCCATATTAATAACTGCATTCGATATCATAAGAACTTGAAGGATAGCTTTATCCACATAATGCATTCCAATGTGATCCGACCTTTGGAAAGCGGCTGTGTACTTTTGACAAAGCATTTCAAAATATTCTTAAATTTCATTAAATCTAAACTAAAATTTATTTTTGTAGGTTGGTATAATACATTTTACCTGTATTATCAAAAGAAATATCTTTTTAGTTTTTTTATTTTTCAGTTTTGCTAATCACTTATTACCTTATCTGTAACCATTGATTTACTATTAAATTATACAATCGGGCATCTTTTATGATAATGTTTTAGCTGAATAAATTACTCCAAGTATTGCCCAAATTTAATTTCCTTTTATTCAGTTAAATCCACCTCTTGATTATTGAAGGAAAATATGTTGGTTTCTAGTAGAGTAAATAAGTGATGTTGAGAGATATTTCTTCAAATAAAAATTATAATTACTTAAGAATATTGATTAAGTAATGTTAAACTATACGCATTTATAGCACACTACCATTTCCAAATCTATTTTTTTAAATACCATGTAGAACAGTCCAGTATATTTGTCACATTAAAATCTCAATAATGGCAATCTAGTAATAATATTTCGGTGAAATCTAAAACAGTCTAATTCATGAACAAATAATAATATCAAAAATGTAAATATCTAAATTCTATTAATCATAATAAGAATAATTCTCCATTAAATCCCATTAAATAAAACTGTATTCCAATTGTGCTAATTTTAAATATTATAAAAGTTTATATGGTATATATTGATGCTTCATGAATTCCTTAAAATTAAATTTTTGATATTTATACCATTATATTTAAAATTATTGAAGGATTATACAAAAATATATAATTAGAAATGAAGTAATAGATCTATTATTACCATAAGTAATTCAAAAATTTATTATACAAGCCGGTTTGATTATACCTACTTTTAAAAATTTTAATGCAATTTTTAAATTTTTCAAATTGTCAAATAAAGTAATAAATGGCATATTTAGAAGTAATAAATGTTAAATCATTGCTGACAGTGTTTTATAGATTTATGAATAATAATAATGTAAATTGATTGAATTTTATCATTTTAACACTCAGAATTTTATCTTACTGAGTAATTTAATAAATCTATTGCCTCGCTAAAATTTATATATAATTCAAATTAATATTGTTGCTGATAATAATTGATGCTGAGAGCTTTAGTTACAATGTATTTTAATTAATACATTTTTTAAACATATATTAACTAAATATATTTAACTAAAATTAAGCGGTTTTCAATTCAATTCAACCTGTTATTATCAATTCAAATAAATAGTGAAAAAAAATTATAAAATTAAAAACAATTAAGGCATATGATTTTTTGAGTATTTTAAAATTAAACCCAAATGATGAAATTTACGATTTTCAATTATTTTTATTAATACTAGATAAAATATCATATAATTATGTACCAAATTCAGTTTTAAATATTCTCAAACAAATGTCTTTTAATCAAAACAAATCCCATAATTTAAATAAAAAAGGAATATGATAAATTAAGATTAAACTATATACCCTACATTGATAAAATTTAAAACATTAACTATTCTATAATTACATACATTTATATTATATAAAATTATTATAAATATATTGCTACAACCAATATATTTTCAAGTGATATATACTTAATTCCATTTGTTAAATATTGTTTCATTTAATTGGTGTCAAATTCTCTGGAATTTTTTATTATTAATTTTTTTTAAAAAAATAATAATACTTTATTCATTATGCCTAAAGCTATTTCTAAAGGTATATTCAACTTATTTAATATAAATAATCAATTTATATTTTATTAAAGCTAGAAATATTTGGACGGATAACGAATGTATAATATTAATGCAAGGAATCATTAATATACATAATAATTACCAAGATTTACCGAGTGGAGAATTAGGTGTCCCTTCTACTTTTTGGGATCAAGTCAGTGAGTATATTAAGGCGAAGGGTTTATTAAGAGAACCTTTACAATGTAAAATAAAGTGGAAAAATTTAAAAGCTCAATATAAGGTATTTAAATTCATTTAGTATCAATTGGATATAAAATTTAATGATAGTAGAATTTGTTACATAATGACAGTTGTTTGGATGAATTGGGTAAAATGGTGAAATATGTGGGTAATTTGCAAGGCTTGCATCCTTCAAGACCTAAGCGATATTATCCCAGTCCATCTTCTGCACTACCACCTCATGCTACTCTACAACCAAATTTATCACAATCTGCTACTCCCTCTCCACTTGCTGCCAGTATCAATCCTTACAATATTCCGAATCAACAAGTTCAATTATGCAGATCAAAGCTAAATAGCACTTCAAATAGCACACAATCACCAATGAATTTCCCTAATAACAATTCATCAGTATCCGATATTAATCAAAATACAAACATTAATAATATTAGCAATATTATGAATACATCTGTTTCGAGTACTGTGGATAATTCGAATATTATGTAAGTATGGTTACATATTAAATGAAATGCCATTCACTAATTCATATACTATCCAATTAGCATGCCAAATTCAATACCAACGAGAGCACCCATAGAGAATTTAAACGCTGAAGAATTTGCAAATTTATTACAACAATATCGCGCTCAATGGAAATCCAATCAAGAACAGCAAATTATTTTATTAGGCAAGTTGATTCAAGCAATACAGGACAAAACAGGTCCAGATCATAATCCTAATAATACGAACAATTACCAAACCTCGACATCAGTGAATCACAATACCAACCCAACTATCTTTTATTCATCATCAAATTCGATTCATTTGTCTAATAGAGGACCCCAGTCAAATAATAGTAATCATTATCATCCTTTCAATTCTTATAATTGATACCTTAAAAATATTTGTATTTATAAAAAGCTAAATTAATTTAACTATATTAAAAATCAATCAATAAAAATTTATAAATCAATTTTGAATTTAAAATATCATATGGCGCACTAAATTAAAAATCAACAACCATTAGATTTATATTTGCAATTAAAAAATCTTCAACTTAACATTGCCGGTTATCAATCTTACACAAGTAATAAAGTTAAAAACTTGGTAATCATTTTGAAAATGTATAAAATTGTCAAAATCTTAATGAAATTCAATTTCTATTAATGATCACTTCAAACTATGAGTAATATTTATGGTTTACCATTTCCACTTCCACCTGCAATCATCAATTATAGTCCATCAACTATAAATCAAATATTCAACGTGCCGAAACATGGATCTAATTGATTAATTTTCCAATAACTCAATTTGTTGAATATCCATCACAGTTCAAATCAAAACCATAGTAAGGAATTATTTTCAAGTACGATTAACCAATGCTATCCGTTCAATAACCATAAAAGTAATAACCAATAACTGAAGGAAACATATATATAAATATATTAAAACATCTAATAGTTCAATATCAAAATTATTTAAAAAAATAGTTATTAATTACAGTCGGAATTAGATATCATTTGATTATATTTAGTTAAAAATAAATTAATTTTTAAGTATAAAAAGTAGGATAATTTTAAATTTAAAAATAATTCAAATATATAAAATAAAATACGTTAATAAACTATACTTAATAAGTTAAAAATAATGGAATGTTTAATATCAGACAAAAATAATAAAGGATGATCTAGTATAACAATATATAATTTTTTGAATATTGCATTAAATAAATTTACTTGATTTAGATTCGGATTTAATAGGAAATTTTAAATTGACCAAATTTTATTTTAGTTAGTTGATATTCTGTTAATCTTAATAAAATTACCGTTGAAAATATTTTAAATATATTTTAGTTTATATAATGGGGGTGTTGTAATTGATTTTCATTTTATAAGTTTATTTATTTTTCTTTTTTTTATTCTCTTGATTCTTTTCATCACGATGATATTTACTAATATTTTTAAATTTTCTATATTTTTGATTTTGTTGAATATAGTTTGGTCTACTTCCCTTTCAAAAATAGGTCATGGGGAATGCGTTATGGGGGTTAAATACAATAGTTTACACTCATGTATTAACATTATTTGAATATACCATATAGTTGATACTAATCCTAATTTTTACTAGTATTGCATATTATTACTGATACTGCTGAAACATTACTGAGTGATCTTAAATTGGATGATGTACTTGATGGGATTGTCAGCTTTGATTTGTTATCAGTCACCCTAGTTACTCTGCCCTGTCCTCGTAATTTACACAAATTGAGTCAGTTAGATGATGTTTTGTTCATCGATAGAAATATCAAATTGAGAGCTGCTACAGTTCAAGTAAATCCTCCTAACGATGGATTGGCAAGAATTTCACATAAAGATGTTCATCCCCCTAATGAATACGTATATACCAGTTATTTGGGGCAAGGTGTGGATGTGTACGTCTTAGATTCTGGAGTTAATACGGCTCATTCAGATTTCGACGGTCGTGCTGAATCTTTCAATTTTGTGACTTCTGAACAAAATCTAGATCTTTACGGTCATGGCTCTCATGTAAGCGGAATTGTAGGTGGGAGGACTTATGGAGTTGCTAAAAAATGTAATATCAAAGGTGTTAAGATATTGGATCGTGTGGGTTCAGGTGATGCTGCAGTTGCTATTGAAGCAATCCATTGGGTGATTAGCCGTGTACGTCAAACCAAAAGACCATCAGTCATTAACTTATCTTTGGAGGGTGAGACTAATGTCGGTTTAAACTACGCTATTCAACAAGCGTATGCCGCTGGAATTCCAGTAATAGGAGCTGCCGGAAACAGTCATGGAGATGCTTGCAGTTATTCTCCCGCAAGCTCTGAATATGCATTCGCTGTGGGAAGTATTGATCGTTCTAATAATATTGACAAAGAAAGCAATTTTGGATCTTGTGTCAGACTTTTTGCACCAGGGGATAGAGTTATTTCTACAGGAAATATTGGTACCAATTCACAATTGTCATATACTGGCACAAGGTAATTAATCCTAACTTATTTAATTTTATATCATTAACAAATATATGAATGATCTGTTCTAGTCAAGCAGCTCCCCATGTAGCAGGAATAGCAGCCATTTACCTAAGTCAAGTACCTTCACTATCACCTAAAAATATATATGATTTACTAGTATCCAAAGCAACAGAAAATATTATATCAGGGGATATTTTAGGATCGCCCAATCTTATAGCATACTCATTATAGAATCATTCGATAGTCAAATAATTATTTAAGCATGTTCACTAGTGAGTTTTTTAGTTTACTAAAAATTTAATTTATTCATTAAAACAAAAATATGATATAATCAAAGATAGACATATAGGAATAAATTTCATATTTAAAAATTTGTTGTGATAATTGTTTTAGATCTGCTAAATTTAATCTTTTGCTGATCATGTTAATTATTTACTGTTAATTGACTAATCGAAAATATCTTAGATTATTACTAATTCAGTTGATATACAATTTAATACTTAAATTATAATATATTTGTCAATTGATTGAGCATGTTTTTATTTTTAGAAAAAAAAGTAAATACTCAATATATATTTTAGGTGTATATTTTCTATCATTATAATATAAATTGTTTAAAAATATTATTACAATATCCTTAATATTAAATAAATACTTAATATTTAATTATTATTAAATCAATAATTAATTTATTTTTAAAAATTTAATATTGTATTTTTTAAAATTTGCATAAATTAAAATATTATAAAGTTTCAACATCAAAATATAGTGATAATTTATCAAATCATGCATCTTTTTTAAAATCTAGTATTGAACTTAAAATGATTTTAATATTGGATATTCAAATATATATATATATTCTAAATATTTAATTATAGTAATTTATAATTGAATATTATTTTTTAAATTTACGAATTTAGTTTTCATAATAGAATATTAAGTATCGTTTATTTATTAATAAATTATAAAATATTAATTTATTCTCCAGTTTACCAATATACCGTTTATAATTTCAAAATTATCTTTTAGAATAAATAGTTTATTTTACAAAAAAGATTCGTGTAAGGTATTGATACTAACAGTATCAGAATATGTTTTAATACTGCAATTACAGTTCAAATGTTTGATATTCTTCGAAATTAAATATTTGGATTATATAGTGACACTATCGATAGTTACATCAATTCTGTCTAATCATTATTTTTTATCAACTTAATTGTAGGCATTAGAGAGCTTTAATTATAATTTAAACATTATGCTGAAAAACTTGATTTAATAAACGTATATTTATTCCTCAGATCATTTGACAAATATATTACATATAAATTGAATTGATCTACATTAAGATTAATTAATACTTTCCTCCTGAATTTAAATTAAGAATATCTTATAAAATATATGAAAATATTTCTTAGCAACAAATATAATGTTGTTAATATTAACCAACAAAGATTATTATAACTGATTTAGTTTTTAAACATTTGATACAAATAAATATTGAAAAATTTTTGAATATGAATTAATATTTTTAAATTATTCGGACAACTCAATATTGTCCTGATTCTTGATTTTCCTTTTTTATTTTGAAAAATATGCTCAAATGTTCTCAAATATGACCCAAAATGATAATTCACAGACTTTAACCTATAATCTACTCTAAGATAGCTGCTGCCTTGTTAAAATCTTTTAGAATAAACTAATTATCTAGTATTTCTTTTCTCAAACCAAAAATAATAAAATATTCAATAAAATCACATTATTAGTTTTATTTTTTGCTATGCCTAGCATAAAACAATGGTAGAGTTCCTTATTACCCTCATTATAATTGATTTTGATAAAAACTTAAATTATCCAGCAATTTTAAAATTATTATGTAAACTAAAAGCTTTATGATATATATCTTTACATTTGCTATATAAATTATACTTGCTATAATAAGATATATTTAAATTTTTTCCAAAATGATTTGAAAAGATAAATAAAAATAAGAAAAGTTGAGTTTTTTTAATATGCTAATATTTTATAATTATATATAAATTTTATCTTTTTTTATCAAAAAAAAACAAATATTTTAAAAACTTAGTTAAGGGTTATATTTTACCAACTAATATTAGAAAAAAATGTTTAAAAAATTTAATTAAAAAATTACAAGTAAAAGAAAAAATTATCATTTTTTATAATAAAAAAATAATATGTTTTATTAAAGAAAAATTAAATTATAAAATAATATAACTAAAATAATATTATATTATATCAAAAAATAATATAAAATAACTCTTCTTTAATAATTATATTTGTTTTTTAAATAATAGTTTT
>JNEM01000151.1:0-13278 GCA_000697335.1 Conidiobolus incongruus B7586 | reverse complement strand
TTATAATATCTTTATCATTTATTACCTATTAAAATATTCTAATATAAAATATTATATTAATTATTAATCAGGTATAATTCAAGATAAAGTTAAAAATATTTCAATATTAATTAATTATCAATAATAAAATTTAAAATTTTATATTGATTAATAGTTAATTATTTAGGTAATATTTAAAAATATAATTATAAATTTTAATAGATAATATATTTTTCTTATATTTTAATTCATTTATTTTGATTTAATGATTGATGATGCTGAAAGCATAAAAATATTAAGATTCAAATTTTTTTATTAGTTGACTTATCAAAACAATTTATAGCTTATATTAAAATTTTATTCAGTTACTGGAATAATATAATTTTAGATTGCAGCATTCATAATATTAATGGATATTAGAGAATGTTTTATTTAGTCAATCCCACATTAATTCAAAAATTATATATATTAATTATTTTTTATTAACTTAATATCATAGTTAATTTTACTATTTATTTTCAATCATTCAACTTAAATCTTTATTATAGTAAAAATATATCAATATCGTCGATGTGAATGGATGATTCTAATTAATTACATGAATATCCTTAATATATATCAAATTTGAAATGTGTTGGAAACATTATAAAAAATGAAATACAACATCCATGATATAGTAAATAACTGTATTCAATAATATCCTTGGATATATATTCAAAATTTCGATATTTCATCATGCTTAAATTTTATTAATTATGTCAAGTTGTTTAGATATTTATTAACACTATTTTAAAGGGAAACATTGTTTAATTTTAAAATTTATATTTTTTAAAATTCAAAATTTTATCAAGATTGAAATATATATTAAATTTATTGATATAATCTTATGTTCATTTTATTTAAAATATAATAACTTCCTATATCGCAATAACTCAACTTTCAAATATAACTTCGAATAATTTATTAGTATTAAACATTTCGATTTTTGGATTATTGTCTAAATAATTTCTAATTAAATTATATAGGAAGCTTGAGATAAAACTATATTTTGATTTATTGATTAAAAAATTATAATAATGGGCTATTATAGTAAACTCTTTTTTTAATTCCTTATTAATCAACAAAAGTATTGAATCTAGGTTATATAGCTAAAATTATTTGTAAAAATTGAATTATTCAAATTTCAATAACTTTTGAAACGAAATATTTTCAATCTATTTTTATATTAGATAATTTATTGATTTAATATTAAATCCATTTAATCAAATTTTTGGATATTAATTTTTCGAAAATTTCAAATTTGTAAAATGATAAATATTTAGAACATATTGAAATTTAAAAAGTAACAATAATAACTGTCAAAATATGTTTAAATATTTCACAATAATTTAAAAATCACATAGTGTGATGTTAAATTATTAATGTTCACTTGAACCCACAAGAAATTCTATATCAAAAATTCTCATAAATTATATCTAATTGCTACAAATAAATTTATATTTCATATGAAAATTAATTTTAAAAAAATCATTGAATTGAAGTGAATATGACATCAAAATCTGATCTCATTAAAACCTTAGAATGTTATGTTATTAGTGGTATTTTAGAAAACCATGAAGATTTTAAAGATAATTTGATAACTTGTTTAAGCAATTGTAGCGCATTTATACAATTAAGAATAAAATTAGACGATAGCGAAGAACTAATGACTGAACTACAACAAATTTTGACTGAACTGAACTCTAATCAATTAAAGAGGTTACTATTAAATTCTGGATGTGCTGGCCAATTAGATAAAAGAGTTGAAATTGTGAAATTGCTGGGATTGGGTGGCTTGCACTTGACATCAGATGCTTTGTTGAATTATAAGAACTTGTGTGAGATTATTAATAGCTGTCCTGAGGATTGGATATGGGCTGGATCTTGCCACGATGCTACAGAAATTGAAATTGCTAACCAGTTGAAATTGGACTTTATAGTTATATCACCTGTTTTACCATCTAAAAGTTGTCCTTCAGATAATACACTAGGGTGGGAAAATTTTGGAAATCTCACCCAACTAGCAAAGGTACCAGTATACGGGCTAGGAGGCCTCAGCTTAAACCATCTAAACCAAGTCAAATCCCAAGGGGGTCAAGGCATCGCAGCGATTCAATCATTCTGGCTATTCCATCAATTCCAAATTTCTCAATAATAATGCATACATATATATAATTTATTTTTATAATTAAATAAATGTTAAATATACAAAATAAATTAACATTAACAAGATGGTTAATTCCATGAAAATGATGAAAGCGGTGGAAGTTTGAAGGTTATTGGATTGGTATTTGAGTATCACGGGTAAGAGATGTCTTAGGCTGAATTCTGGCCATAGTACATTCAGGAATTCTATTTGGCAGTTTTTAGAGCTCTATTCAAATAATTAGTGGTATGTTGATATTTGATTGGTTGATCATTATTTACCTGCCATAGCATAAAATCACTTAATCGAATCTCACCCGATGTTCTCACTAAAATATCTAAAGGAGGACAATCTGATGTATATAAATTAGAATTAATTAATTCAAATGAATTTGTCTCTATTTGCCTATTATCATATATTAGTTAATTTATGTGATATAATTTGATTCATTTACTTGGAAGTAATTTCATCATTGTCATATTTTTGAAGTACTGATTGAATGGAAGTTATCGTCTCTTCTGTAGAAGTATATGGAAAACATACATTTAATATAGCTCTAATTAATTTAAAGCATATTAGATATTTTTTTAATTAATAGATACTTTTATATTACCCCTTATGGTGACTTGTAGCTCTATTTGTTTCATTTACCACCTGTCTGACATCAGGTGGTAACAATGATAATTTCCCAATAACTCTAATAGCTACCTGATATTTTTCTATCAAATCACTATGCAAGCAGTTAGATCAGTAATAAGTATATAATATTATATGATTACCTCTGATTAGTCAACCACTTCAATCTATCTTTAGCCAAGTTCATCAAAGCGTTAACCTCCTCTTGAGGTCTTCTAAAATTATCGATACTGAAGGCATATACTGTAACGGCTTTGATGCCTAACTCTAAACAGCTCTCTAAGATCTATGATCATAATTAATGTTAATTGATTTATATCTTGAATATAATATATACTCTTTCTAAACTTTTAAACCCAATCGTGTGACCTACATTAGTAGGAACACCCAACTTTTTAGCAAAACGTCTATTACCGTCCATAATAAAGGCGACGTGATTGGGTATAGGTCCCATTTTGACCACTTGAATACAGAATTTTTGAACTTGATTGGTGAATTCAGCCCATTTGGTTTTAGTACCTGGTTGATCAATCTGAAGAATATCCATCGAAGTGGTCATTATTTTTAATTTTTTTATATTTTCATGTAATAATATTAATTATATGGGGTTATTGGAAAAGATATATATTTTATATTTATAATAATTAAAATATTTGAATAGTTAGTTATTGATACATTATTTATGGAATTAAGTTGAGTGGATCTTTATTCTAATTGTCACCTTAATTTGTGGGATTTTAACTATTGTTGATCTATTATTAAAGGTTGATATTAGTCTTAGATTATATCTTTCTCATAATTATAATGAAAAAGAATAAATTGAAATGATATAAATAATCATTTTAAAAAACTAAAATAAGTTTAATATTAATTGTAATTAGATAATATAAAATATTCCAAATATATACGATAATATAAATGGCTTAGATATCTATCTAATATCTGATTATAATCTTTAATCAAAATAAACTATATTTATTGTATGGCATTGTGTAAATGATGTATATCATTAAAGATCAACGAATTGAAAATTACATCCAAATTTTATTTACCTCATTTTATGCTTTTAAATCTATGCCAACTGAGTTTTAATTCAAATTGATCAAAATTTCATAAAAAATTATAAAATTATGGATGATTTAAAATTAGTTATTTTTAGCATAATCAAAAATATTAAAGATTATATTAAGTACTCTAAATAAATAGTTTATAATACCAATGCTGAGTTAAATATATCTATTATTGTTTTTTGTAAGATAGATCTATTAATTGTTTACATTTATCTTTCAATTTAAAATTTGTGTGATTCGTAAGGATTAAACAACAAAGGTTGAATATAATATATATATATATATATATATTATGTTTCACATATTTTCATTTTACCAAAACCAATGATTATATTCATACATATTTTTACCAAATATCGAATATCAATGAAAGTTGATTGAAAGAAATTAAGCATAGATGTATGGTAATTAAAATACCCTCAAAACCAATTAATATATTATGTTTTTAATTAAGTAATATATGATTCCATGATAAAATATTACACCATAATTGATGTGTTAAATATTTGAAATATTTTTCAAGTTTTAAGATTTACTTGATAAAATTTAACAATTTTATGGAGGTATTGCGCGAAAGAGTAGTGGAACTTTCTACCATCATTAATCAATATACGTGGAAACATATATTTTAGTAAATATCATTTGATATAAAATAAATAAAATATACATATATCTAGATTAAATTTTGATTTTTGATAACATTGATTAAAATTAGAATTAGCAATTATAATTGATGATATTTGTATAGAACTTTTGGCTTATATATTTATAAATTAAACTGTAAACTGAAGGATATGACCAATTTTAGTTTTAATTCAAAAATTTTCATTTTGAAAAGTAACATCATGTGACAAAAATTCAAATTAACCACATAATCAACTTATAAATTCAATTTCAAAAAATATTATTTCTAACACTCTTATTTTCATTTATAATAATTATAAAAAGCTATAAATTATATAATATCAATAATATGGAAAATTCTTTAAATAATTTGAGAACTAGATTTAACTCAACTCAAGTAATATATTATTCATTCTGCATTATTAATAAGTTTATTTATAAATTTAATTTTAGTGGGGAAATAATCAACCAGAATCATTACCTCAACCTACTCCATTACCTCCCATGTTCGTAGATATGGAAAAAGTAACTATCCTCACAACTCTGAGTTAAATTAATTAAAATTTAATTATATAGAGATACGAACAATTAATCCTAATCCAAACTAATTTAACCCGTATATTAGAACATAAGAAACCTTTAGATTTAAACAATAAAAATACGAGCATTTTAATCGAAGATGGATTTAACGAATTTACGAAAACTATGAGTAAAACTTTGGATAGTGTCACTTCAGCCAGTAAAGAAGCTTATACTTCCATGTTGAAGAAGAGTACGAGTATGAATTTACCTAAATTGTCAACTAAGGGTCATCCTAAACCTGCTAACACCTATATGGCTATGGCTTATATCTTATCCGATAATGGTGTCGATTTGGGTATTGATACTACTTTAGGTAATTTGAATATTTTCGCAAGTTGTTTGTTCAAATATGATATTTAGATTATATTTTAATAGGTCAGGCATTATTTAAAACTTCTGTCATTCAACAAAAAATTGGTGAAGCAAGACTAAAGATGGTAATCTATCTAGCATTTAACATTTGTTCTTTAATATTGATTATTTAATATTAGGAAAATGAACTAAAAGCTAAACTAAACTCTCAAAACTTACAAGAATTTAATTATATATGTGACCAAGCTAAAGTAATTTTCATTATATTTAGATTATTTGAATATAATGATTCATTAATGAGTATTTTTAGATTTTATTGAAGCGTGTCTATAATTCTCAAGCCAAATTAAATCAAATTAAAAATTCTATCTCAAGAACTGGTAGAGCTAATGAAGAAGTAATATTATACTAATTGTTATATCAATTTAATTGTTTTAACTTTTTTTTAGACTTCAATGTCTCTAGCTCTTAACCAATCTCAATTTGACGAAGGCGTCTCTCAATGTATGAACTTACTTCAAGAAATTATTTCTAAAGTAACGAATTCACTTAATTATATTTATCAATATATTAACCATATAAAATCTAGCCCGAAACGATTGAAATTATAAAATTATTCGTAACTCATCAAAAGCAATTCCATCAAGAAGCTTATCAAATCCTCCAGGATTTGCAGCCCCAAGTCCAAGAGTTGTTCCACTCCCAGCTTGGATTTACTTCACCCGCTCCAGTGTCTCCCATTTCCACGACAGACAATTTGCTCAAGAGCCCCAAGAATGATGAAGACGTTAAGGATGTCGACTTTGAAGAAATTCTCTAATTTTTTCAATATTATATTTATCCAAATATTTATTTTTTTTGTTTGATATATTTCATATTGTCTTATGGTTTCACTAAATTTTATAGCGATGTTAGTGTTATTCGAAGTGATTTAATTTTTATATTGCTGGATATATTATGGCAAATTGAATGGTTAATTCGATGCAATCCAATCTTTATAAGTTAATAAAAAATGACCAAAAATATCGTCAACAAGATTGACATGAAAATATTCAATTTAATATATTCATTTAGCTAAAAATCGTATCATTTATATATTCCAATATTTGATAGCTATAAATTATTAAAATGGATCAATTAACGTAATTTATTTATATTATTTCGCATTTTTGATAATTATATGCAAGGATTGAAAATTTGTGATCGTTTTAATATATCGGAATGAATAGTACAAGGTGATAAGCTATTTTGCCACATCAAGTATTATTGAAATACCATAGTATCCAATAGTAAAAACCATGCTGAAAATAAATGAGGGTCCTTAAACAATCCAATCAAACTATTCCGGGACATGCAGGTAGATAATTGTACTAATTGAATGAGAAAATCAGCAATCTAATTAAATGTGGCGAAATAGTTAAGATAATGTACTGGATTTTTGAGTCCGTCCGATGTAATCTATTTTAAAGGAAAGGTTGTGTTCCTGATTATACAAAATAATAGTATTTTTAATTTATGTTATTTATAATTAAATTAATTTTCACCAAATTGTTACTTATATCAGATGATTTTCCATTGTTGAAAATTTTCAGATTATATCAGGTTAAATGTCGATAATTTTTCAGACAATCACTTGATTAAATAAAAATTAAGTTTTAAATATAACTAATATTACCTTGATGATATATGAATATTCAATATTTAAGATTATATGTAAAATTAATTTTATAAAAATAATTATTTATTGTATTTACAAACATTTATTATTGGGTTAATAAAATATTCAATGATAAACATTAATAGAAATATGGGATAATATTGATGAACCCTTAATATAACTCTTTTCGCCTTTTTTAATTTTTAATTAGATTTAACGAGTCGATTTGATTAATCTATTTACATATATTGATCTCTTTATTTTTCATATATTATTGATGAATTTTAATTGTTTAATAGAAAATTATAAAACATGTTAACTATGTTAACTATATTAACTATATTAACATTGAAATTGATAGTTGTACGCATTTGTTTATTTATGGACTAATTATTTTAATAAACAGTAAAATTTAACCATAGATCCGAATTTAATGAACATAATAAATATTGAGTTAAAATAGTAAACAAAATTTTAGTTTAACCCTTTATATTATCCATATTTGATATTAGCCAAAGGGAGCCAAATACATCAAAAGAAATCAAGTCCATTGAACAAATAGAATCACACCAATTCAAAGTTTACCCTCAAACTTGTGGATTTCCAATAAAAATATTCAAGTCACACAGCCAATCATATGGAAGCATTTATCTCAAATGTCTCAATATCTGCAAATTTATCAACAATTGTATTAAATTTTAAAACTGTTTTGTAGTTTTATTTTTTTTGATTAATACTAAAAATGATAGTGATCTTGATAAAAATATTTTAGGAGATTTGTTAGAGATTCTTTTGTCTTGGATCAGTATATTGATCAGACTTTCGAATTGAGATGATCTTTTTTCAGTTTAGAAGGTTAGAGCTTTCAATCCACAGTCCTAGTCGTACTTTTAAACCATTCTAATTGAGATATCCCATTCTATAGTTTAAGTATCATAATATAATATACATCCTTCAGGTTTAATACAAGTATTAACATAAATATACATACTATGTAGTTAGTGAATAGCGTCGAGCCATAGGCACACAAGCTTGTAGAGTATTTCTTAGTGTCTTTTCAGCCACGGGTTTAGGTATCATACCATTCATGCCAACGTCCATATATAGCTTGTAATCCTCTTCAAGAGAATTTGTGGTGAGAGCAATAATTGGAATGGTACGATTGCATTCCAGTATATGCCACGAGTTAGACGGATCTCTGATCTTTTGCGTGGCAACGATGCCTGTGATCGATGGCATGTCAATGTCCATCAGTATCAGGTCGAACGGGTGCTTATTGAGATGATTCATAGCATTTTCAGCACTCATACAGTTAATAATATGTTGAATCCCTAACTTCTTTTTCAGTAGTCTGGTCACCAGTTGGTGATATATTAAATTATCATCCACTATCAATACTCTAAGACCAGCATTGTTATTACTGTTATTATTCACTGCAGAACAATGAATGTCTTGGTAAGTTTCTAAATGATTCATAATTAATCAATAATAAATATGGATATGAATGAAAAGAAAAATAAGGGGATAAGGGAATCTAAAATTGAATTCCAAATAATTTCAAACTATTTATACTCCAACCAGAAATAATTCAGGTGGATAACATGTACCAATTAATCAATTAATTAATTTAAAACTTAAGTTCTAACTCTTAATAGAAATTAATCAAATATAATTTATGCAAGTATTTGAGCATTGTCAAATTATTTGATTACATTTTACAAATCAATCAATTATCAGATGCTTTGAATAATAAATATGCACTTTAAGTTATTTTTTGGTCAACTTTTGAAGGTAAATTTGTTTGCATTAATTTAAATCGCTCAACAAACAATTTGAACTTTGATAATTATACTTTCTATGGAATACGAATAAGATCATGACAATAATCAAAATTATTTGATAAAATTTGAAAAAAGTCACTGACAAGTGATTAATAGACTATATTTAACAATATAATCTCGTTTTATGCCTATATATTGAAATATTTCTTCATTATTAGCCCAAATCAACTAGTCAAAAAGTTTGTCAAATTTCACTAAAGGACTGCCAAATATCAGCATTATGATCAAATAGATGAAAAGAATTAAAATAGATATGCGATATCCTTTGCAAAAATGAAAAATTAATATTTGATTTCAAAAGGTAACCTATTTGTTGAATATTTAATTATCTGTGTTAATGCTTCAATTGAAACCTTTGAGATCCCTTTTTTGATTATTCTCTCAGATCTAAATCATAGATTAATAGTATATTTTATTACATTCATTATATATCCATTTAATGAAATAGAGAATATGATGTATATTATTAATATTTAAAAATATTGAGAAAGACCTGTAACAAAAGTTTTAAACTAAACATATATTTCTTTAAAGAAAATGAGATATAAAGGCACTTCAGAGAAGTTATTAACTCATAATGAGATCACTTTAAAATTATAATTAGTTTCAAAGCAATTGGATTGTATTATAACTATAGCATTATTATGTATTCTTTATTTCCTAAATTTATTCTAAGTTACCAAAGGAAATCATTTTTAATAAGGTAAAAAGCCTTTTTCATTTTATAGCACTTTTTATATTCCAAAATTGATGATTCATCTGAATAAAGTTATTAAATATTCAATATTATTATTGCAACCTATTTAAGGTATAATCTGATTAAATTATTTTGTGTTAATCTATGGTTACACTGTAATTCAAGATCTATAATTAGATCTATTTGATCTGTTAAAAGTTTTTTTGATGATATCTGAAATATTATTCATATTTAATTCAATGGCAGTAATATAAATATAAACTTATACCATAAAACTCATAGCCATGTATAATATATAAACAATTTATAAAATCTGAATGTTGAAATGGAATTAATCAAATTTCGAAATAACTGCAAATTTGTTCGAAAATAGATATAACCACTTGAACCATACGAATTGAAATAAAATTATGTTAAAAAGAATATTAAAGTTTGAGTAAAAAAATTTCTAATAATATATATTGTAATTATCCTTAGTACCATACTATTTGCTGGAATTTATCATATTGTATTTTAAAAAGGATGATTAAAAATTCAATTAAACAACTAATCAATTTTATTCATTTTAACGACTCATTTACAGAGTTATTTTTCGGTAGACAATTAATTATTTTAAGATTGTATGACTTATTTAGATTAATAAAAATCTTTACTATAAATTCGTTTTATAATAAATCTTGATATATTAGTAAATAATTCAATAATTTGAAGAAATTTTCAAATCAGGGTCTGTGCTGATTGAACCACCTTGTTTATTTTGATATGTGAATTTTGCTTTTTGAGGAACGTTCTCGGAATAGTGTAAAATGAAGAATTGATTAAAGAAAGATTGTTAAATTTAATGATGGCAGAGTTAATCCAAGGTTATCAACATAGTAAAAATTTTAAACATTGGATATTCTAATTCAAAGTTCACAGTCTTATACTTTTCATAAATTATACTATAATTATTTAAGTGGCTGAAATACTATTCAAATTATTAAAACGCCAATCAGAGTTAATGTTTAATTCAATGTATAAAAATTGCATTAATTACTTGAATAAGCGTGAAAAAATTTCAGCTAATATAATCAAGGTCAATCAAAAAATAGATAATTCAAATACATCATATATTTGACAATTTGTGATTTACAAATCATCTTAGGGATTGTATTAAAATACTTTGGATTATTCAATTGAAATCTATCACTTTGTGATTTATGAATCAAACTTAAAATACATCAATACATTATTATTTGATATATGCAATGTATTGATGAATTAAATTAAAAATATATTAACCTTTTCCCCATTTAATATTTAATTTTAATGAAATTTTTATGCCATTTTGACTAGTTATATTGTATAACTACTAATTTACACGTATCTATTTCAGAATTGAAAACAGTATTTTTCCAATATTACGAAAATATCAAATTGAAATTTAATGTTTACTTTTAATGTCCAATCTGTTTAAAATTTATGATGAGATAAAAACTCAATTATTTGTTTTTGAATCAAGATCCTCCTGTATTCTTAAAATTGGTATGCTATTATTTAATCTACTTTTATAATCTTGCCTAAATTTTGCTGTCTCTTTTTTTACGTAGTTTACCTAGTTGAAGAAAATAATTTTAAGTTGTGTAAGAGAACTAGATAGGATTTGGTATATTAAATTTTGAAGTTTATTATGTATATTGTTATATATTTTATTATTTTTGTCATTCATAAAATCACAATATATTTTCTGTTTGTTTTCAATATACATCTAATATCATTTTAAATTTGAATAAAATTTTATTACAGTGATTTCGAATGATTTTGTCGCGATTTTTTCATTATTACTAATGAATTCGATGCAAATAATTGCTTGGAAACATGTTTCAACAAAAACGTAATATGATTAATTTATAATATACATCATTTGATTTTTTGATGTTGATTATAAATGGGGTCTAAATTAATATACATTATGAATAAATACTCTGAAATCTATATTTTTTTAATCATTCTGTCTTAAATCTAATCAGCAGAAGAGTTAAACTTGTGCATAAATTTTAAATTACAATTTCTTAAAATTGATAATTAAAATTATATCCTGAATATTTATTAATATTAAACAGACATTTTATATTGTTTTAAAATACTTAATTAATTTCAATTAATCAAACTCTATTTATAGCTAATATATTGATATTTTAATGTTTTCATGCATTAAATTATAAGGAAAAACAACGAATCCTGTCAAAACTTGCTCACTTAATCTTTTTCAAATATTTAAAACAACATAATATAAAACAAAGATATCGAACTATGAGTTCTTTATTATGAAAAAGAAAATCTTTATCTAACATATTATATCAATATACTTGAATTTTCTTCTTTGGTTGTAGATAAATTGAAAAACTAATGGTATCAAATAAAACCGTGTAAATGAAATGAATTTGATATGCTTTGAAAAAATATTGACATAATTATCGAGCGAATGTATAAACATCTTATACAGTATATAGATTTCAAATATTGAAAAATTTGATTTAATGTCAAACAATAAACTTATCATATATATTAGTATATAATGTTTTTATTGTCTTAAATGGCTTTGTTTAAGTGGTTATTTGAACGCAAGTACTATTATTTAGAAGCTTTGATAATATTAAGTAATTGGAAGTTCAAGGTATATTATAGTATCAATAGATGAAATATACTCGAATTTGCTATATAATAATATAATCTTTATTCTGAATATACTTGAAGAAAATATTTTTTAAACATATATAATAAAAAATTTCTCATGATAATAAAGATAACTTAAAAATAATGTTTACTACCTCAACCGAGAATAAATTCTTGAGAATCAAATGAAATCATTGGTAATATTATATTATTCGTGAAAAAATTTTGAATATAAAAATATGTTTAATCAATTAGTTTTTATATAAGATTCAAATGAAATTTGATAATGAATTATTTGAAATATTTAATCTTAATAAAGTTATTTTTAAATATCCAAACCATTTATAATATATTGTACTTATATATTTTGGTTCTATAAATTATTAGTAAAATATTGATAATAAGGAAAGGAATGGCTTGCTTGCAATTTATTTGGTGGTTTGGATTAAGATATTTTATTAGGATCTGATAAGAACTTAATAAGTTTTATAAAAGACTAGGGATGATAATAAGAATTATCCTTATAATGGTTCTGCTATAAATAATTTATTGATAATAAGAAGTATAAAAAAATATACTAAGTCTTTAAAAAATTAAACCTTAGTGGTATGATAGGTGTTCTGGGATTATATCTCCAAAATTAAAAAATTATAAGATAAATTTAGTCAAGCAAGTTATTTTTTAGTTAACTATAATATTAGTTTAAAAACAAATAAATATTTTAATTTCTGATTTATCAAACATATTATTTACTTTAAAAAATGATTTATAAGTCAAATATACGAATGAGTTAATATTTTTCAATTATTTATCTATTTTATTATAATTATTTTTTATTAAATTATATTTGTTTAAAATTTAATAATAAATTTGATTAGCAAAGTAGTTATTTATATTCTTATATATAATTATATTTAATTTATTTAATTTTAAATTAATCAAAAAATTTATACTTTTATAATTAATTTAATTTTTTAATTATTTATGTTTATTCTAATAAATAAAATTGTTTCTTTTTTTCCTCTTATTTCTTATTATTT
>JNEM01000150.1:0-10220 GCA_000697335.1 Conidiobolus incongruus B7586 | reverse complement strand
ATATATAATAATTTTTTTTCAAATTAAAATATTTTTAACTTTAATTTTAAATAAAAACTAATATATATTTATAAATAACAGTATATTTGTAATATTTATTTTAGTAGAAATTTTAATTTAATACTTTGTTGTATATATTAAATAATACAAAACAACGCGAGATTTTTAATTTATAATATAATATTATAAAAGATTTTATAATTAATTATATTTTAATAATGCTTTCTTATTTCTAAATATTTTAATTATCTAAAATCTATCTTTATTTTTTCAATTAATTTAAATGAAAACTATAATATATATATTATATTATTTTAATTAATTATATATTATTTAATAATTATCTATTTAAATCAAATTTTCTGAAATATTATTTTATATAAATAGTCTAGTAATTTATTATATAATTTAATTTCATAAATTTTGGTATATTAAATAGTATTATTATATCAATAAAAAATCAAAATTTATAAAATTATTAAAAATTTGAATAATATAAAATAATCTATTATTAGTACAAAAATTAAATAATAGCATAATTTTATTATTAAAACTAAATAAAAATTTTAATATATGATTTATAAAGTTTAATATATATTATAAAATTATTATTTTTGTTTATCAATAATAACTTTTTGTCACACTTTTGGCAAGAATTTAATATTTAAATATATTTCTTTTTATTAAAGACTGAAGTTTATTATTTCATAAACCAATTTAATCTATTTAAAAGGTTTTTTTTCTTATAAATATATTTCTTATTCCCTAAAATAATTATAATCATAATGCTTATGATTTAGTATATATATTAAATATGATAGCTTTTTCTAATTTTTTTATATAAAAAATCTTAAATAAGTTTAGCTTTATATATTTTATAATTATTATTCAAAATAATGAGTGTTTTTAATATATAATAAAAATATTAATTAAACAAAATTTTATTTAACAAAATAGTATAAAACTTATTTTTATTAGTTTACCTTTAAACACTATATAAAAAAGCCTTATATCATTATAACTTATTATAATAATTAACTTTTGCATATTAATAAAATATTTGTTTATTAGAGTATATAAGAGGGATTGTTTTAGCTTATCTTAATATTCTATTTGATTTATAAGCTAAAGATTTTATTATATTATATAAAATATATCAATTATAATAGTTCATTATAGAAACCCTTGTTTTAGGTAATATTTTAATCAGGTTTATTCAGCTATAATTAATTCTAAATTTTTTAAACTCTTCAAATTATATGGTATTTATTTTATATTTTAATTTTTAATCTTAGTTTAAATTTGAGTATATATAATATACTTATATAATTATTAATAAATTACTTAGATAATTTTTTAACTGAAATAAAATGATATTTTTAAGTATATTTTTTATTTTATAAGTTATTGAAAAGTAATAATAGACATAAATTTTTTAAATATAAAAAATTTTGAATAATATCCTTTCTAGCAATAAAATGGTAAATCAAATAATAAATAGTATATTTATATATAACATTATCTTTTTAAGCTGTGTATAAACATTAATTGATTTTATAGGGTTTATGGTTGAGTTTTAATAACAATATAATAGAAGACTTTTGATGATATTTTTTTAAAGTAAATAATGAATTTTTTTAATCAAATTTTTTGATGAAAAAAATTATATTTATATATTTGGCTTTAAATTATAGATTTTATCATTTATTCTCTTAAAATTAATGATATCGTTGACAAATTAAAAAATCACAAAACTTATTTTTCTATTCTTAATTTATATTTTATATATCTATATTATTTGTATTATTAATCAATTTATTTAAAGCTTTGATATATTATCTTATTATGTTTAATTTATATAATAATGAGATTTTATATAATCAAATATAATAAATATTAAATACTAAATAACAATTAATAATAAAGTGAATATTATTTACCATAGCATTTTAGAATAACAATAATTTGGCATATGCTTTATCAAATTATTTATTGTTGTCTCATGGTAATCATTATATTGTTATTACTTGGAACTATATAAAGTCACTTGTAATTTTAATTTGATCAAAATCTTGTAAGATATATAAAAATATAGAAAAAAAGCATACAAAAGCTTTAAAATTTTACTCAATTTTGTTAAATGGCTTTATAAATAGATTAATATCTAATCAAATCATTTTGTGAAACAGAATTTTTATGAATATGTATAGAATTCTTCAAGCGGTATTTAATGAACTAATTTAATTGTCATTCCCTTCAAATGATTAAAATGAATATAGGTAAAATGAGTGAAAAATGCTAAGTAAATTGGGTAATTGCGAGAAAATATTCAAATTTGATTCGTTTCATCATCATATTTTTAATATTGTGTATTCAGTATAAATTAATAAGTTTTATTCGATAGTGGTAAATGACTCATGTTTAAATCTATGATTATCAGTGATATTGATAATTCTGCCTGATCAATAGAATTATGTATTATCAATATCTTCAACTAGAAATTTTTAAAAAGTGAATGCTTTAATTAGATCCTGATATTCTTAACTTTGATTTTTTGAATAGATATTGCATAATAGCCGATAAAGACTAAGGATTTATGTTTTATCACCAAGTTGTTTATGATTTGGAGCTATATTGAAATCTCTTAATTTGATGTCAACTATACCAATAGATTATTTTGGTATGTTGTTATAGGAGTGGAAGTTTATAAGATGACCTAATATTCCTACAGAAATACACATGTAGTCTTTGTTAATGCAAGTAGAAAAAAATATAATCCTTGCATTCATCAATATTTAGAGTGCTGTAATTATCGCTGCCTTGGTGAATAATTCAGGAACTCCGCTTTTGTCATAGAAGCTATATATTTAGTCCTAAATGATTTCTCTCAGTCCCAATCTGGAATATTTGTTTTGTTTTAAGCATCTACTGTGCTGACTAAGCCTACTAACTCTCTATCGCTGATCCTCTATAATAATTATGACCACTTTTGAATATCAGCGTTGTAGCAAATCGACTCAATTTTGTTAGAATGCATCTCATATATTCACTGAAAATTTATCTGAACCTGGCACAAACTTTGCTTAGATAAATCATTATATTTTGGATGATTTTGAGAAAATTCACACACAATATATAGTATTGCCAAGAATTTATAATCTGTAGGAGTTTAATTACACATTTTTATAAAATTTATTATTAATCAATACAAGTTATAAAAGTAAATGAAAATTTGTATCAAGTGTCAAAGTTTTGATAATATTTAAGTTTAATCAAATGTTTATATATATAATATATATATTTCAATGAATTAAAGAAAAAAAGTTCAAGTATAATAAAATTTCAAAATTTTATTCAAATCTATTATAACAGGATCAATTTTGCTGTTGTCGAATAGTTTGGTAAATAGGGTTATTTTCACCTAAAGAATAATGGAGAGTGCACTTTTGATAGTAATTTTTATCAATATTAGTGATATTATCAATCACTGTGTCTAATAAATGGGCTTGGCCGACAGTCATTCCTTTCATAGTATTAAACTGAATGTGAGTAATATGAACGTGAAGTCTGTAATAGGTAGGCTGATAATGGAAAAACATTCGAATTTGATTCTTTTCAACACCATACTTTTCATATATTGTTTTAGGTACGGCTTTATAAATATTGTTCAATAGAGGCAAATGACTATCGTTCAAATCTCTAATGCTGTGGATGATAGGTCTTACAATTACTTGCAAATACATGGTGAATAGGTTTGATTGATCCCATTTCATATCAGGTAATAAAATGAAACCAGTTTGGGGATCTGGATCTGAATAGATCACCTTATCAGCTTCTTTAATTCCTGCTAAGATATTGTCTACCCAATTGGTTGTCTCAGGTGGGGTACTCAAAATAATTGGTTTGACTACTTTTTGATAAAGATCATAGCTTTCCTCAATCATGAAGGTATTTTGAGTGCTATACTTTAAAATTAACTAAAAAAATAGATTTGAATAGCTTTATCAGAGTAATGCTATAAAAAATTACCTTTTCAGTAGCAGGATATATTAAATTAACCTTAACATCTTTAAACTTTGAAGGAATGGTATTTCCCTTCAACCAGTAATAAATATCATTGTGATCGATTAAATCAATTTGAGAGATAAATTCACTAAACAAAGTGGAAAATTGATCGTTTTCAAATGGTAGTTTTTCTACACTGATAATAGCCTTCTCCTCCTGATTATTAGATTCATTGGTAATGGTACCTAATAAATGAAAAGATTTATTGCTGATATCTTCACTTAATAATTTTTCAAATTTGAATTGTTTAATTAGATCCATTATTGTTTTGATTAGATTGATATTTAAAAAAATTAAGTCACATTTTTTATAATTTAATTCTAACTGTACAATTTATGGGATTTTGATTCTCAGATTGGCAAAATATTTTAGCGGATTGAACAGTTTGCTAGCAATTCAATATAAACAGTCCGTCACTATCCCGAATTTTAATCCACATACAAGTACCATTCAAAATGCTTGTGCAATGTAAAATTCCGGACAATAACTATAATCAGTGATCCAACACATTATCGTAAGGACAGATTACACATCAAAATCACTGCTGAGCATATATTTGCTCCTGAATCATTTCAATCAAAGCCAAGGTCTACATATTGCCATTTCAATAAAACTCTGTTAAAATATCTTGCAATCCACCTTTGGATCGTTTTATCGAATTTACATGACTTGCGTTGCAATGCTAATATCAATTAAACTTGCAATATTAAACATTAAAAGTTCATATTATTTTAGCTATTGGAATCAGTATTTAGTTTTGAAAGTTTTCAAAATATATAATTTTTTTAAGAAATATGGTAGTATCTATTTAATTATATAACCGTATGATCGTGTATTCTAATATTATAATTTTATAACAATAATATAATTATGTTGTTTATCGAATCTATTAATTATTAAATAGATTATAATTTATTTTAAATGAAATAAAATATATCAATCTATAGAAATATTAGTAAATAATATTTATACCATATTTGAATTGTTTTTAGAACTATCTTCAATTATTGAAGTAAATAATATTTCATTTTTTATAATAATCTGTATTAATAACATTATATTCATTATGATTACTCAAGTGTTTTTGAATTGATCAAATATTATATGAAATTTATATCTTGAATTATTTTTAAATAACTATAATATAAAATGATAATATTTCATAATAGTGAATATTGAAGTTTAACAATAATTTATATTAAAATATTCAAAATTTTATGTGATAATTTTATTGAATAATATAAATATAAAATTACAAATCAATGGATAATATATTAGAGATTTTAATAGTTATATAGAAAGTAAATAGATATAATTACCTAATTGGTTAAACTTTGTATTAAATTCAAAGGTTTTTATTCAATTCTATAATAATTTGTTATATGGATATCTACACAAAATTCCATTCACAAGAGTAATCTCCCATCCTTTAAGTTTTCACTTCGCTGAAACTTGGCACAAGTAATAAGATCATATAATTCATTTGACAAACATTGACTAGTCTAATAAAATATTTACCTTACAATATATCTATATCCAATATTAGCTTTACTACACTAATCCGAGGTTATTTGGGTGAGCTAGCCGCTGTTTTAACTTTTCATTTATTATTTCATTTTAATCTTTTCTAATCATGGTAGGTACAAGTTATTATACTCTAAAGAACCAATCTACTCCAAAAAAGTACAGCAGAAGCATGTCTTTGTGATTTGTGATTCATCTGATTTAAATATATACTTACTAATCAGATAGCTAAAATTGTTACATTTAAAATAAGCTTGAATGATAAAGGAACTGATTCTGATGAGCAAGGAAAATTTACATGAGATTATTGCTAGATGAGTTCCGAATAATGAACTTCTCCATATACTGTAAAGGAGAGAATATGATTAAAATATTATTAAAATTCATTGATACCAAATTTTTAATGATTTTTTATCTCTTTTATAATATTTCTTGGATTATAAACTTGTAATTAATTTAATACCAAATATTATTGTATTGTTTATAAATAATACAGGAAATAGGAAATTGTAATATGAAATTTCAACTATTGAGGTTAATATGATATAATTATTTCTTGGAAACAATATTTTATATTAAAAATTTTAAATTGTTATATTATTTCAAATTGATTTTGTAATAATAATTAAAATATATTAAAATATGGCTACATATATGCAAAAATAGATATATAATTATATCTTTTCTTCCAATACAACTAATTTTCAAAAATAAATTTTTTAATATTAAAATTTCAGAAATTTTACCCGATATTATAATAAAATGAAATTATAAATTAATATTTGATTAAAATTGTTGAGTATATATCATAAACCTCGCAGAGAATTTATAAATAAGTTTGACATTTATAATATTGAATAATAAAGATGAAATAAAAAAATCAAAATTAAATATTTTAAAAAAATGAAATAAATATAATCTTGTAAATTTTATAATGAAACTGATTTCAGAATATCTATATATAATTCATTTTATAAAAACTTCAAAATATCGAGATGTTATATATGTCTTTTATAATAAACTATATTTTCATGTTAAAAATATCATTTTTCTTAGAAATAGTAGCTTATTAAAAATAACTTTATACAAAAATACTAATTGAAGTTGTAATACTTAGCTTGATGTATTTTTAATAAATGGTTATAATAATTGTTCAAGTTGAAGATATAATCATTATTATCTCTATATTTATTAAGAGAATGATAATTTTTCAGCAACAGTAGTTGTATTTATAAACTTAAACGTAATATCTTATTACAAGCTAATATATCCATTAATTATTATATGCTTTCATTTTAGTACTAAAATCATTTGAAAAATTCCTTTTATCAATGTTAAAATTTGTATTAAGGGATATATGCATTATATAAAGGTAATGGTGGGCTTAATCTGTTGCAATACTATAAAGTTAGATTTATAAAGTTTGAAAATGTAATAGTAAATCAGAGCATATAACTACCACAACCAGTCAGATAACCCGATAATTAATATATTAATAAGATTTTTTTTATTTGAAATAGTGTGAAATTTTGTTAATTAATATGATATGATATATTTGTAACCGAACCATTATTTAAATAAATACTTTTGATATTTTAAAAATTGATTTTAATCGCTAAAATTTAATTAAATTCAGGTTGAAACCCAGATGAAGGTGGATTGATAAGTTTTCATCATAAATTACCGATAGAATTTTTTAATATAAATTTAGTCAATTGTATAAAATCTTGACATCACCCTCTTTATTTAGTAATAGTATTCAAATAATAGCCCAAATATATTGTAACAAATATAAATATAATTAATATTAACTAACTTATTAATCACATAATAGTATAATTATATAAATATGAGCTTTACTACCCTGTTTAGAGATCACTTATGGGAGTTGATAACTGTTCTCGTCTCGGCTTCGATTATTGTTCCTGTTGGCTCTTTCCTCACTTTAGTAGGGGCCGCTTACTCTCTTCTAAAAGTACCTATTAACCCTAAAAAAGTACAAGGAAAGCATATTCTTGTCGTAGGTGCCTCATCTGGATTAGGTAAAGCAGTTGCTATTCAGGTTGCTAAATTAGGTGCCTCCAAGGTTACTTTGACCGCCCGAGGCACTGATTCAGATGATAAAGGAAAGTCCAGATTAGACTATGCTGTTGAAGAAGTTCAAAATAGCCTAGAGCCAAATAGCTCAGTTATTGTTGGTAGTGCCAAATTCGATGTCGGTAATAGAGAGCAAACTCTTGAAGCTGTGACTAATATTCTTAGAGAAAGTGGACCCATTGATTGGGTTATTGTATGCTCAGGTAATGCTGAGCCATTCATGTTTGCCAACAAAGACCCCCAGGCCTCCAATGTTGAAGAAAGAATGATGAAAGTCAACTTTATGGGACCTGTGAATGTGATTAAAAGCTTATTATTTGCTTGTCAACAATTCGGAGAAAATGGTACTCCCCATTACCCATCCAAGATTCTTTTAGTTTCTTCTCTTGCTGCCCTCTTTCCTATCCCAGGATATGCTGCATATGGTTCATCCAAAGCTGCATTGAAGGGATTGGCTGAAGTACTCAGAACCGAACTCAAATTATACGACGGTATCCAATTACAAGTATACTTCCCTTCCAATTTAGATACTCCAGGTCTCGCCAAAGAAAACGAAACTAAGCCCGAGTTAACTAAGCAAATCGAAGGAATTGCTGACACCATCCCAGCTTCAGTAGCTGCACAAACCCTTTTATCCGGAATGGGATTAGGCTGGTACATGTATACAGGGGACTTGGTAGGAATTATTGCATGTGCAGTATCCAACAATATGACACCCAGATACCTTTCATTCTTACAAATATTTGCAGCTCCTATTTTCGTAATCTTTTCTGAAGCGGTATCTCTTTTATTTGATTATGAAACCAAAGCTTATATTAATAAGAGAATCAATTAATATCAATTTCACAGGTTTATATTATTACATAATAAAAGATTTGAAATATTACTTTGCTTGATTTTAAATTTTTAGATTGTAGATGATAATTGAATAGTTCATAAAATTGGCTGACTTAAATTTTCAAAAATTTTTTATTGAATTATACTAGTCTTATTCTGTTTCACTGATATTAATATGAAATTATTGTTCATTTTATAATTTTAGCATTTTAATAAATGATTTATATTATATAAATGAAACAATTTTGATATACTATTATTAAACACTCATATTTAATATGTAATGATAATATTGTTTTTGCAATTTTTTCTTATATAATTATATTTAAACGCTTATCAAATTAATGTTATTTTTTAAATTTAATGCTATAATCAATGATCAATTCAGGATACTAACAGATATATTAGTATCACAAATTTAATTCAACTACCATACTAATAATTGTTATGATTAGGATTTTGTTATAAATAAGTTTTGTCTTAGAAAGATAAAAAAATTATTAATTTTAAATTATTATATATTGGTTAAATAATATTATATCACCTAATATTTGTAACTTAAAATAATTTTTACTTATTATCAAATTATTAAAAATTTTAATAAAATAACAATAATAATAATAATAATATATTTTAAATAAACAAATTAAAGGATATGATGTGATATGATAATAACTCTGAGTATCCTGATGATTTAGTTTAATATCAAGATTAATAATTGAAAAAATAACTTAGGCCCAGATGAATATTTAGTAATGAAAAAAACATAATAATAAAAACAGTTTGAATTTTTTAAAATCATAAAACAAACTTATATGCAACAAGTCTTAAATAAGTTTACAATCATTATTTAATTAGGTCAAGCAACTTGTTAACTGATATTTATTCAAATATAAATAAGAATAATTCTCTAAGCCATATTAGAAAATGACATTATAAAGTTGAAAAATTTTGTCATAAGTTAGGCAATATAATTCAAGCATACTGAAATATCAATTTAAATTTATTAAATAATAATATTGGTTTGTATATTATTATAATTTGGTAACATTACACTATATTCTTAAAGTATGAATTTAATATGATAAATCATTAGTATTGAGAATTGCTTTTTACTATTATAGCAAAATGAAAGTGGCCAAGAAATAATAGAATTTGAGTTTGACGATGAGTGAAATACTTAAGTATTAAAATTTGAATCCAAAAAACTATCACTTGCATTTATTGATTGTCCTATTGAGTCTAAACTTGGTATTAAACTACCCTTTTTAATTATACAGCTAAATTACTTAGAGAGGCACCTTAATATTGTAATGGAAATTTTAGACAATCAGATTTTTATTCAATTCATCAAGTAATCTATTACTTAACTATAATAATCTTCTCATAATAAATATATATTTAAGCCAAAAAGAAATCTGAATTCAATTTTAATGGTATAAAACTTCAACTAAAGCCAGAATCAAATTAAAACAATTCAAATTTAAAAATTTATACTTTAATAAAATTTAATATTTATTTTAATTAATATCTTAATATTACCTTGAATTTGAAGTAATGGGAAATTTTTTAATTTCTGATTTTTAAATATATTATTAGTTTGAAATAAATAAATATATACAAAATAAATAAGTGATTATATATATATATAATAATTTTTTTGATTAAAAAATTAATTTTTTAAAATTAGTTATTTA
>JNEM01000137.1:0-10357 GCA_000697335.1 Conidiobolus incongruus B7586 | reverse complement strand
GTTTATAGTTAAACTTAATTAATATTAAAATAAAAAACTTTTAATAATTATTATATAATTAAATTAAAAATTAATTTTCAAAATAAAGTAAAAAAATATTATATATATTATTTGAAAATCATTAAATTAATACTTATTTGATCTTCATTTTAATAAATTCAACAAAAATTATTAATTTAACCTATGGAACTATTATTATTATTATTATTATTGAAAAATATTAGTCTAAGAAAATTAAATCTTACTAAAATGATAAATAATAATTAGTTAAAAATTTTATTATTTTAGTATTTTAGATAAAATAGTACATTTTTAATTAATAATTAGTTTACAATAAGTTGTAAAATTATTTTAATGAAGTATTTCTAGCAATATTTTCTGTTAACCTATTTTAACAATTAAATTGTTAATCAAATTTCAAGAACCATAATTTTATCATACTCTGACTTTATTGTGACTTTTCAAGTTCAAATTGAATAGATATCAAAATTTTATTTATTATTTAGCAATAAAAGTAATATTGTATTTAACTATATTAAGTCAATTATTTATAACTAATTGTATAAAACTATGGTTAAAAGGTATATTTGCAATCTCAATTTGATATTGTATATGATCTGAAAATAATTATGGTTATTCAAAAATGATAGTATACTATTTGATATTTATAGCATATAGTGAATATTATTAAATATTATCTATATCTAGTAATATAATGATCATAATCTGCTTCTAAGTAAAAGTATGTTAATAAAAATATCTAACCGTGAATCGATGCTTAACAAAGAAATTCACATAGCGTATCGCATTAAGTAAATTAAATCAAATTTGATAATAATAAAAATTCACGGAATCAAGATGATTCAGATTTACTAAATGTAAAGAGTATAAACACCGCAATAGCCAACTTAAAACCTTAATTTTTAAATACATAATTATTACAATTGTTATTAGATTAATTAATTTATGAAATATCTTTGATTATGCTATCGGTTGGTGATATATTTTATAAAATTTCGATTTATTGAAGTATTCATATTTTGACGGATTATTTGTTAGCATATACCATTAATCCTAAAGTTATCAAGCAGTTGTCAAAGAGAGTTAGAGTTGATTTGGGTGAAAAGAAAGTATTATTTTATGATTATCATTAAATCGACTGATATATAATTGTTATTAGAATGGCTTCAACAGTCAATAGGATAATAACTGGAGATCTCGTTTTGTCTATCATATTCTATCAAAATTCTTTCATTAGCAATGTTTACTACCCATACAAAGAGACTAAGACTCCTTCTTCAACAATCTAATAGCGTGTTCCATTTACGATTGTATTGTTATATACATGAAATCCAACGAAGAGTTCACATTTTGGATTCACCATATTTGTAGGTTAATTGGATGTTATTTGACTTTTGTAAGTAAACAATTTCAAAACCTATTTATCCAAGTAATCTGATTTAATATTAGATTTATATAATTGGTATCTTCTCAATTGTATTCGGTATTACAGAAATAACAGTTATTACCAATAACTTTGCATGGTATTTGCAGAGATTACAATTTAAGGATACTGAACTTTACGAGAATGAACTATTTATGAGGGCTTTAGTATTTATCTCATTGAGACTGTTATGTGGAGTTTTTGCTCTGTACTACGCTATTCAGGACCCTTGTTCTATTTTTAATAGTTTATTATTTCAAAGTTTGAATTTTGTTGAAAAGGCTACATTAAGTTGGAGTAACTTTACAGGTATGCTTTTTGTAGCTAGTTTCCTTATTGGTACCTTTGCTCTAATGCTAACTTTTTTAAATATTTTTTGGTCTTATGTGATAATGGTCAACTGCTTGAAGAAAAAGAAAACTAGAATTGATTGATTTACTAATAAAATATTATAGCTTGAGATTAAATACGTTTATTATTGTGATTAAAATACTTGAAAATCATTTATATGATAAATATTGCCGATAAAATACTTAAATATACATATATAGAGATAATTGATTAACCCTGCTTAGAAGATTTGCGGGATTTAGGAATTACACGCGTTCTACCATTTGGTCCAACTTCCAAAATCGGACGATTTTCAAACCACTCCCAGCCATCGTTCGATCCAGGTTCCGTAAATTCATCAATGAGAGGATAACCTGGGATATTGGCAACCAATAGCTTGGGTCCAGTCAATCCTCCATTTTTATTTCCCTGAATTTGAATATCTGCACAATTCATATAGTACTCACGATTTCCTGTTTTGTTAATCCAGCCCCATGCAAATACCACATGATCTGAAGAAGGTGCATTGGGTGGAATTGTGACATCAAATTCAGTACCCGATTCAGCCAGACATGTGCCTCTCACGTCTTGAATCACTACAAAGTTCTCTCCATTATCATAGCTCAATGCAAATTGACAATGACCTCCATTGTGCGATGCCTCTCCATAGATCGAGACATGGATTGGCGATCCTGCTGTATAAGTGCCGGCCGAAGGACCTTGAGGATATCCCCTGCAAGGATATGAAAACCCATTGTTCAAAGGTGAATTCATTGCATAATCCACATTCTGTTCATTTAAATACAATGAATGAAATTGTGATTTTCTTGGAGCAGGTTCTTTCATTTCCATATGACTTTGAACTGAGGTTAAATAACTTGAAAATAAAATGCTAAATGTTATTTTCATTGAATAGAATTCAATATCGAAATGAATTTTTTTGTTTTGTCACTATTGATAACTCACATTTATATACCTTATTAATTTTTTAAATCAATAATTTATCAAGACAGATTTTACTTATTTTTAATTTTTTCGGAAATTTAAAATGTTATTAAAACCTAAATTAAACATTAATATTTATTATTAATTTAAAAATTCCGTTCTTAAATTTCTAAATTCATATAAATCAAACAATAAACCATATAAATATCATCTATTATTGTCATTATTTATTGGAAATTAAATACTTTTCAATTAATAGCTAGTGTCTTTTTTATTTTGAAAAAATTATAAGTCTTAAAAGAAAACAATTGATTGATTCTTTTAACCTAGATAAGTTCAACTATCAATTTATTTAGCATTTTGGTTCAGGAAATTAATTTAATATTATATAAATATTTGATGATCATAATTATGAGCTATTACACAAAATGGTTTAAAACTGTCACGTGCTCGATTGATGATGTTACTTTATTGAGATCTTAAGGTAGAGCTGTAGTTGGGGTGTCTAGCGTCGGGTTTGATTCTACCTTGAAAACCTCTATCTTGCACTCGCGATGGCTTATGCCCTTTTACTAGGATCTCTAAGCTCACTGCAGCAATCGTCTTCGTGAATCGCATAATGCTAGTCTCTAGGAGAGCGAGGTTCGCAATGCACTCCATCAACTTGTTTTGACAGAGGGTTTTTATTATCTTGCAGTAATTCCACGGGTTGCCGAGTCGATAACCTTTGCAGAAACAAATAAAAATATACGAAATTACTTTAAATAAGTAACGCAAATTTATTAATCATCTTAAGATTGTAAATTAATCAATCAACATAGATGTAATGTGAGCTAAATTTTCAGGATCATGTTCCAAAAAAGACATAGGATTGCGCATAGCAGAAGCAGTTACGGAAGATTTTTGGAGCAACTTGTTTAGTTCGAGGGTAGATTCGATATTTTTGACCAACTCATCAAAGCGTTCTCTGGAATTAGCTGGTAGTCTATTGGAATAGAACTCAATCAATCCGTTATCATCACCCAAATTGACATTGAAACTGATTTTAGCACTGAGGGCACCACTTTGGATGAGATCAACAAGCATTCCTTCAATTTGGTCAGTGGATTTTAAGGCAATGATTTCGCTAAGCTGACTGAAAGAAATCAGTTTAAATTCTTGCAAGCTGAGGATTTTGCGAGGGTAGTAAGATTTGGATAGTTGTTGAACGAGTCCCCAGTTATTGTCGGCTATAAATTTATCTTGATACTTGGAAATGTGATTATTCAATTGATCAATATTATGACTTGATTTGATTAATGAGTAAATTGAATTGTAAGACTGAGTTTCAATGCTTGCTTTGCTAGCTAATTTTTTAAATTGATTATCTCTCTCTTTAAAATTCAATAGTTCAATTAATATTCCTTTTTTAACAGATTCTATTTGAACCTGTGATATGTTATTACCAGGAGCAATCAATACCAATTTCAAATGTTGTATAGCTTTAGAATATTCTTTATAACCACAGTAAATCAATGCTGCATAATAATGAAAGGTTAAATAATCTTCAATTTTGATTAAAGATAATTTGGTATCAATGTCGAAATAAGTATGCTCTTGGATAACTTTCAACCCAATATGGTATGTTTTTGTAATTAAACAAAGCTATCAAAGCAAATTAAATAATGTAAACAATAAAACTATATGATGTGTTACCTTCAAAATAATGGAATGAATTGGATTTAATAAGTGGGAATGATATAATTTTGATTTCAAATTCAAAAGTAGTTTTAATACAGCCAATTTCTAAATGATTTCAAAGAATTACTTCAAAAGTTATATTAAATAAAATTAAAATGTGATATTACTTGATCGGCTAATTCTTCAACAATAACTCTTTGATCGTTTGCTAAATGATCCAATTCTGTTGCCAAATCACCAACTAATTATAAATGTTAATAACCAATATTCAAGTGGCAAAGATAAAAGTTACCTAATTCAGGAATTAAAGATATTTGATAAGCATCAAACTTGGGAATTGATAATTTTAACAACCATAAGGAAGAATAAATTTCATGAGAATTAGTATGAATTAATTGACGAAAATGAGCAAGGCTAAAAAATATTATGAACATCAAATTGGTTTAAAAATTGAAGATAAATTATCTTACAATAGAGAAAGCCAAGTTAAGCTATGAGCACTGGGATCAAGTTGATCGAGATAAGATCTTCCTTCTTCATCAACAATTAATGTTAAACGTGATGGTAATCCTTTCAATTGGTTTATAAGTTCATCAGGATAAGTGGTGCATTCAGAGTTAATAGCTGGAGGTATAGCACTTAATGTAAGATTAATAATGTTTTGTAATTTACTCATTTGTAACTAATTTTAGTATATTCAAAATATTTTATTTTGTATAATACTGGATGCTAATATTGTTTAGTATAAAGTTGATTACGAATTATGAGACTTGTGCATTTTGGATTAAATCTGTTTTAATATGATGAGTACAAGTTATGGGATAATATTTTATTTTAAAATGGTTAAAAAATGAAAACATTAAATCTTATAATATTGAAAAAAAAGAGTTATAAGAATAAAATAAATCATTTAAAAAGTGGAAAATGATATTAACAAATAATGGTTCAAATATGAAAAATGGCAAACAGAAATAAAACATAAAACATATATCAACCGATGAAAAAACTAATCTATATTTATTAAGATGAATAAAATTCGAGCAAATAATTAAATGAGCAAAAGGGTGTTGAGAAATTAATACAAATATAATGAATTCATTATGAAAATTCTAAAGATGAAATTATTCATCTTGATTTGAAGTAGATGCTTTTTGGATTTTTTCTTCCTGAAGCTTGATAAATGCTTCACACTTCCTTTTAATTTGGCCAACACTTTCTTGCCAAGTATTTAACTTCATGTCTCTGAACATAGCCTAAAAATAAACATCATTAATAAGTATTTTTAAACTTGATGATGAATAGATTTACTTCGTAATCTTTGCCGTGTTTTGAAATTAGTTTTTCGGCATGCTTCATTTGAGTATCTGAATAATGTTTGTGCGTTTCGTATTGTTTGTTAGCAATTTTTTCCAACTCTAAAATTTTCAAATAAAAATATTAATCAAATGATGACTTAAAGAGAACATGAAATTACCTCTGACAACATCAGTTTTGGCAGGTGCGGGGGGTAAAGGGGTATCTAGAAAGTCTTCAGGCTCGGCAATGGTAACTTTAGTGATGTTGCCCTCCTCGTCTCTTTCAACGACACCAAAACCGGGACCCATGATACGACTGATGGTTTTAGGGTCCATATTCTCCATCTGCTCATCAGTTAATTCAGGACGAGCCAAACTGTTATCAAAATTAGCACCTTTTCCATCTGTCATACCGTTTAATCTAGATTGAAGACCCAATTTTTCATAATTTTGCTGTAATGTTAATTTAGGATCCCAATTATCCTTAATAACTTTAATATTAGGTGTAGGCAGTTTTTTATTTTGCTTCATTCTCTTAACCTTCATACCGGGATTTTTCAACTTTTTACGTTGCCTTGGATTAGCCATTTTGATGTTATTTTATTATTGAATATAAATTGATTAGTATACTATTTGGATATATTAAATAACATATTAAAGAAAATTCCTAATCAATATATTCAGAATTTACTATATGTAAAATTATGGGATATTTTTTAATATTAGATTTATTTTTAAAAAATTCCTTCAATAAAATTCGAACCTTGAACTGAAAGGTATATTTGTAACTAATATACAATTTAATGATCATTGATTGAATTTAGAGCAAAAAGTTCAAAAAAGAATTATGATTGGATTAATGTAAATAGTAAAATCCCCGTCTCATAAGGCTTTGTCGCGACGATTACAATCGGGAACTAATCCAAACACCGCCAGCGTTCTAATAATGTCCATTACACTCATCGAACTATTAAAATTAAAATTATGTTAAGTTGATAAATTTGATTGACTCAATTTAGCGGTATTTGATCATATTTCGTTCAAATCAGATTTAAGTAGAAGAATTAATTTTTTATAGTTAAACGTTGGTTGAATTTTTTCAATATCGCTTGTTAGATCAAGAGGTAATTTTTTATATGACTACTTCAAATAAAAAGGTTAAATTCTTTAATTGTTCAACAATCAAATAATTAAATTTTACAAAAGTTAAAAACTTTATCCATAATTATATTATTAACTTGCTTACTAAACTCATTTTTCATCGGAATATTTCATTAATTGACCTATTTGAATTTTTGTATTTTAAAATAATCAATTCATAAAATCTTGGAATGCTAGAAAAACATATGTAATCAATTTCATTCTGGCTAATTTTGTATGATAAAATTGAATAATTATATATAATTTTATTGAAATTTTAAATACCATAAATATAGTAATGTTATTATTTTATACCTAATTATAATTCATAATATCTTTGATAATTTGCATTTAATAAATGTAATAGAATATAAGAACACCAAAACAGAAAAACATTTAATCATTTCATTTAGGAACAATAATTAATCAAAATCGTTGAAATAACCATATTTTATTGATCTATTTAATCACAAACTAAGATTGTTTTTTAAAAATATTAAAAATACATTTGTTATATTTTTAAATTTTTATTATTGATTAGTTTAATAATAATTAAAGTTATATATGTAATGATAAGAGATTATATAAATCACAATTATATATTGATGAATATTTTAATAGATTAAATATCAAATTAAATCAATAGATAAAAATTAAAAAATATATAGCAATTCTAGAAGGTAAAAATTTAGTATATAATAATATATGTAATATCAATTTAAGATTTTTGAGTTTTAGATTTTGTAACACCTAATTTTTGTCTTACTACAGCCATTATAAGTACAATTAAGAGATTAATCTTCTCCTTGAATAAGAATAATAATGCTTGTGATAAGACAGCCTTAGAAATTTGAGCTTGCATTCCTTTATACCATCCAAAGAATCCTTCACGTCTGTATACACGGGTAAGAACATCCCAACTGTTCTTGTAGGCTTGATAGTCTTGATCTTGATCAGCAGATTTGGATGGTTTCCACTGGAGCCTTACTTTCGCCATGATAAGTGGATAAGTCACGACTGTTGCAACAGATTTGGCAATTGCCCCAATGATAAACACCTGTAAAGCAGTTAAATTTTTATGCTTATAAGTGTTCAGCCAAAAAGCCTTCAGTTTTTCGAATACAGCATAAGTAATAGAAGGGTTGATAACTAACAAGAAGGAGGGTTTTAATCCACTCCAAAGACCTGTTAGACCATCCTCATGGATGATCTCCTCCCATGTGCCGAGCATACTCTTACGATGCTCTACATCTGTCGTCTGCTGTCTTGTAACAGCAACGGAGATGGGCAATGAGACAATCTGAGACCAGATACCAGCAATGGCACCAATCAAAAGTTCTGCAGGAACGGATAAGGTTTTGTGCATGATTTTCTCGTCTACCTTAAGCCTATTCAAATAACGATTTCTGATAGCAGTGTAGCAATAAAAGTAAGCAAAGTTACTAGCTACAACTTGAAATACACCAACTCCTAAACCGTTGAAAAATCCTGAAAGGCCTTCCTTTTTGTAGATTTCAGACAACACAGCTAACATTGTTTCGGGATGCTTTTTTGAAAAATCTTGAATTTTGGAATCTGAGGTATTCGAAGCTTTTTTATTTGGCACCTGTAAAACTGTTTTAGCTCTAAAACAGAAATAAGATCAGTTGCATGTTAAAATGATTAAATTTTAAAGATTACATGTCAAGGGGATAGCTTGCTGTTAAAGCAAAAGCAGCACCTGCGCCGCCTGCTAATGCGGTTTCGAAAGAATCCCAATCAAAGTTTAAGGTTGAAAAGTATTTCATAGCAGATTTAATTAATATATTAGTATTAATATAAGTGATATGGGTTTGATCAATGATAAAAAGATAAGATATAATTTATATATGAATGTTACTTGTTTTAATCATGGGATAATTCAATTAATTGAATTGAATTTAATTGAATATCCATGATTTACACCTATTCCATTTAAACTCTCACGTGTTAAATCTATTAACAAATTATCAAATATTAGTTTCACATTATATTAATTTATCTAAAAAGTTATCAATGTTAAATTCATTAAAATCAAAAGATAATCTGATATTAATATATAATATAGAATATATGTCTAAGAGCATTATTCAATCTATTATAAAATTCAATGATTCTTAGTGGGTTCAATAGATAACAACCTCTTTTGAAATGAATTTTTGTTTTTTTATTATAAATATGACTTGGCACCAGCCAAGGTTTGGATGCCGATTTTGTGAAGTATAATAATAATTTAAATTAAAATGAATTTTTATAAAATTTTGATTGTATTTAATTAATAATATCTTCATTAACTAATCAAGTTTCAATACTCATAATTATTATGATATTTTCCATTCTAAATGTTATGAACGTATAGGTGAATTTATAAATAATCAATAACACCATGTATTAAAAGTGAATCCCTAGCCCAGTGCCAATCAAGCTTGACGATTCATCTAGTCAATAAATTTAGACATTTAAATTAAAAAAGATTGTTTGAATTACATGATAAGTCGTCGACCTTGTAGGAATCAGTGTAAAACGGAATATTCAGTATTTCCATTTTTGAATATATATATATATGTATGTATTAATCATTGAATGGTTAATATGAAAAACTAAAATATTAATAAATTTTTAATGAGTAAAATTTTATCTAATATTTTGTTAATTAAAGGAATTAATAATCATTTTTAGAAATATAATTAAGAAATTTAGAATTTACTATTTAAAATTAATTAAAATATTTTAATTAATGATTTATCTTAAACTTATATTGTACTATATTTTAAATTTAAATTAATTGTTATCTTTACCTACAAGGTTGTCTCTGAAAAATTGGTCAGTGCGAAGTTGTATTGGATTTTGATTATTTCTGGTAAACTAAATTTAATATTTAATATAATTTCCAATAATCTATTTTAAAATTAAATACTGGATATTCATTCAAGTATCAAGAAATATAAATATATTACAACTCTAATATAATGGATTAGTATATCTTCAATATTAAATTTATATTAAATAATATTAAAATTAAATTTCAGTTAATAATACTTAAAATGCAAGATTATATAAACTAACAAACTTGAGAATCCTAACTCGGATTCTGAGTTGTATTATACTTGTAATCCAGTTTAACCCATTTTTATCAATTTATAAAGATCACATCCTAATGAATTTTTCAAAATAAATAAGAGTCATTTTACTTGAATACTCACTTACATATTTACAGGAATTTTTAGATAAAAATCTAATCTTTACCTTGTTGGGAATCTTCAAATTGATAATATTGTGAGTATGACCTAGAAAATTAGAAAAATAATTTTGAAATCATTAAATTAAAGTTTATTTCATTAATATTTTATATATTATATTATATTATATTAATAGGATATATGGATGAAAGAATATATTAAAGAATAAAATAAGTAATGATCTCTTTTAAAATTAAATAAATGAATATTAAAGGGATATATTACTTTAGAATTAAAAAAATGGGAAATTTTTTAATTTCTGATTA
>JNEM01000135.1:0-10758 GCA_000697335.1 Conidiobolus incongruus B7586 | reverse complement strand
AAATATATCATAAAAATCTTTTTTAAATAATATTTAATTAATTTTATTTAATTATATCTATTTATGTTTTTTAAGTTTTTATTTAATTTGAAGATATTAATTTTATATTTTTATTAATTATTTCAAATATAACTTATAATATATATAGTATAATATTATATTTTATGTAAGGATTTTTAGATAATTATTATAATATATTAAAAAATTGTTTTTTTATATTTTTTTATTTTATAGTTAATATAAAAGTAACAATATAAGTTAATCTTTTATATTTAAGTAAACTTTGAATAATAATCCTTTTAGTATTAAAATGGCATATCTAACAATATATGATAAATTTAAATAAAATATTATCTTTATAGGTTATTTTTAGATCAAATAATTTTAAATAGTTTATGATTAAATTTTAGTAATATTAAAATAAAAGACTTTTGATAATTATTATCTAATTAAAGCATAATCAAATTTAACCTTGAATTTTGAATTATAATTAATTTAATAAAGAATAATCATCATATAAATATATTTTAAAAATATTAACTCACTTATTAAACTCTATGTATAATTAATTAATTAATCAAATTTAGTAATATATTTGACAAATCAGAAATTTAAAAATGTGCAATTTTTCTTTTTGGAATAATAGCAAATTCAAGAGGATTTTATTAATTTACAATGGAATATTATTTTAAAACAAATTAGTTATAATGGTATTATTTTTGATTTCATTAAACACTAATGTCTAATGGATATTCTATTGATATAGTTTTTAAATATAATATTATTTAAATTAATGATTTTCTAGAAAAATTACTCAATTGCCAACAATTCATGGTATAATATTATTAAAAACAATTTTCATTAACTTAGGTTAGAATTGGATAAACTATACATCTCAAGGTTAATGTTTTATAAAATATTTGCAGCTAGATCAATTATATTGGTATGGGTAGAGTATGTAACAGAGTACCAAGGTTTTTAAATATTTAAGTATCCAGTTTGGTCCAGTACTTTTGGTTTTTATATAAGCAATGTTATTTGTAGTTTTGGATCAGTTACTATGAGTTTTTATTTTATAGGTAGCAGGTGGTCATTTACTATTGACTTGATCAAATCAATTTTGTAGTGATGTTAATCAGTATACTATTTATATCTTTCGATTTGGGACTACCACAAGACATGAACAATATCGTAAGTTCTAGGGGAAAAAATTATAAATAAGATTACGCACAATGATTTCATAATCCTCCATTATTTGCTGCCTAGTCAATCTTATTTTGACATTTACTCAGATTAGGAAGATATTAGTGAAAGTGGTGGTGATGACACTTTTTTGGTCGTTGGATTTCATTTTGATTTATCTGGAATGTAGTGATAAGGAGATTGAATGTTTTGTGACTAACCCTTTTATTTTGATATACAAGTTTTTGATAGAATTGCTGATTTTAGGATATTCAAAGACTCTATTAGTATTACCGTTTTAACTGAATTACTAGTAAAATTATATAGTACCATTTTTTACTATTGATTATTGATTGAACGTTGATCAATTGTAGTTAATTCTTAAAATACCATCTCCATATACAATATAATATAAAGACTCTAATAGACTCAAAATATATTACACAATACAGTGATCTTTATAAATATTCCTTATAATTTGAATCAATAATCATTCTACAAGTAAAATTCTAACCCAATTAAATTTGATTATTTGTAACTGGCTAAAAAAATTTAAATATTTTGCTTGAAAATTTATTGATTTATAATATTCAATAATTTTAAACTTGGTTTTGAAAATTTGAGATAATGGTTTATTGATAGCATTTGAATTAATTTATAGCTTTTACTTTATGGGAAAAAGAAAGAATCAAGATTTTTTTTATTATATATCTCACTAAAGGAAAAAATGAATTTTTAACATAAATAAATTTATATTAATTAATCATGATTGAAATTGGAAGTTTATTGCATCAAACTGTTCCAACAATAATAATATTGAATTCACTTAACTATCCAATTATAACCAAGTTTCATTGAAATTTGTATAATATAAAATCCATAAAGTTCTATCAATCCACTATTCAATTTGATCCCTAATCATTTGATAATTCCCAACTAATTTCAGAATATTTAGAATTCTCAAATCAGAGACTGAATTAAATAATCTAAAGTATCTAGCGTATACCATACTTTTACTTTTCCTAACAACCGTTGACGTGTACAACTTTTCCTTCATAATTCACCTCAAATCCACTATTTCAAATGTTAATAAAATTTATACAGTTATCATGAATTATTTGAATTTTAGCGAAAAGTTAAAGTTGAAGAATTTTAACCAATCAAAAATCTGTACAACTTGGTAAAAGAAATTAGCATCATTTGATGTAATATGACAACATTCACAACTGAAATTTATCTGCTTAGTACTAATGCCTCCTAAATGCTTCGCAAGGAGTTAACCTGAGATTACCAGTAAATCACCATTTCATCATAATTAAATTACTTTAAGACCCCAGTCAAATTGCAATCAGGGGGATGGGTGACAGATATTTTAAAATTCTAATTTGATATTTTAGACGTTAAACCTTAAATGTGCCTCCAAAATCAAAATAAACACAAATCCATAATTAATGGCGTAAATTGAATTCAATCAAAAATCATAATTCACTTTTTTCTTTTAATTTCATATCAAGAAATAATAATAATAATAATAATAATAATAATAATAATTATATGAATGTAAGCACATCGTCAACCTCAACTTCACCTTCGTCTACACAATTAAGTAATTCAACAAATTCTCAATATTCTCCTCCTCCACCGCCACCACATAGATATAATCAATTGTTAAGTAGATTCTACAAATTTAACAATTTCTTCAACCAATTCGAATCCCTACCACGTTCCAAATGGTCCCGAATAGCACTCCTCATAAACCTCTTACAAACTATAAGTATCCTATCCTTACAAATCCTAATATTAGTTCAATTGGTTTCCGACTTTCACGATAACCCATACCAACTATTGAATCCAATAGTAATATTAATCGCACAAATTTATCAACTCTCGACACTTTGGGATACTGTAATTCATAAGAATTTAATACAGTTGGGTATTTATAATATATTCAGTTGGCTAATAGTAATAATTCATACTTTATGGTTTTTTACAAATCTTAAATTAGAATTTTTAGAAGAATTTAAAAATTCTAATTTATATTATTTAGAATTGAGTTCCTTATTAATATTCATATTAACTTCAATAACTTATATTCCAATTAGTATTGAACTTTATACAAAATTTCGTTGGAATATTTTTAAACGTTTAGGCTCTAACCTACAACTTAAAAATTATTTATTAATACAACAGTTAGTCTTTGGTGGGTTACAGTTACAGACTTTGGGGTTTATTATTGTGGTGATAGTGTTAACCCTGGTTCAGAAACTGTCGCTTGGAGGGTTAATTACTTCGTTAGTTATTTGTTTAATAACTATTGCTGTGGGGATATTTAGTGCTATTAACGAATTTCGCATTGGTTGTTACTTTGTGATAGTTTCTCAACTAGTGGCTTTAGGTTTGATTATTTATCAATTAATTATTTTCTCCGAATCTAACTTCTTAATCAAATTTAATTTTTATTTATTTAGTAAATTCCCAATTAAAATTATTAAAATGAAATACTGATTTAATTATTTTAGGTACTTTAATCCTACTATTAATCCCTGTGAACATTGCTACAATTGTTACAAATTTATTAAAATTTGGAATGGGATTAAAACAACAATTATTGAATTTTAAATTAGTGACACATACTGGTGGAAATAGTTTAACTTGGTTGAGAAATCTATTCAATAATAAGGAAGCCAACTCCCCTAGGAAAAGTGTGGATACTGCTACAATTCGACAAAATTTGAGTTATTATTCAACAGCTGTAGCAGGAGGAGGAGGATACGAATCAAGTCATGATCAAAGTCGAAGTGGTGGGAATGACAGATGGCTACTAGATTAAAACAACATACTTAATTTAATTTAATTAATAATATATAAAATAAAATAACATTAATCATAATAATAATTGATATTAAACTCAAATTGTACAATATTTCCACAAATACCACTGAGCTAACCCTGTCGATCCAATACCTCTGTAATAAATCGAAAGATTGTAAGCTGCTTCATATTTGAGATTAAAATGAGGTAATATGGTATCCTAATAATTAATAAATCAAAAATTGAATCAATTATGAAATTCTTGAGTACCTTATCAATCCCAAATTGCGATCCACTTTGATCTCTCTTCTGCTGTAAATCATCCAACTCCAAAACACGCTCATAATGAGGAATTGCTAAATGGAAAAGACCTAAGAATCTAATAAATATCAATTTCAAATAGTAAACTAAAAAATGTACCAATGTAGTGATATGCTCTAGCCAAATTAAATTCAGCTTCTTGAGATTGATCTCTATTTCGGATAGCGTAGTATTGTTTTAAATATGTAAAAGCCTAAACGTTGTTGATAAACATATTCAATATCTCATAAAATCAATGATTACTTGTAACACTTGATAATGTCTATTATCCGAATTTCTAGCTGTAGAAATCCCCAAATAACAAAGACCCAACCCCATAAGGATGAGTGGTTCATTAGGCATCTTTAGTAAACTCTGATGAAAGTAATGAATAGCAGTTAAAAAACTACAACCACATAATAACATCAGGCCCTGAATAAAATAGACTTCGGAAGGTAAATCCCCTGAAGATTTCTTTTCATTATCAATAAGAAGACGTGTAAAATATTTTAATATAGAGGGATTGCCAAAATGACTTAAGGATTTAAAACCTTTAGAAAGAGCTGTGGAGTATAGGCCGTATACGCGAGGATCATTCACATTATTTTGGATCCAATGACGTAAAAATTCTGCCATACTGTGGAAATCTTGAAATTTGAAAGCTAGTGACAAATTTAAGAGATTGAAATACATTTGAAAGTTGGGGAATTTGTCCCCAATATATCAATCCGTAATTTCCCTGAAAATTTGATTAGCTTTGGGTCCTTCATCAGTGCTGTAGAGGTGAACTCCGGCAACTACAAAGAGCTGGTACAAATGGGTCAGGGGATAACCGTGGAAGGTGTAAGATTCTAAAGCGGTTAAAAACTCTTGGGGAATGAAGCAATGTTCGGAGTCTAACAGCCTTTGAGGAATTTGATACCCTTCCCTCAATTTCGTAGAGGTTTCTTTTGAGTAGAACCACTTCTGCTTTGTAACAAATTGACGACTTAACTCGATGACAGTGTCCGCAAATTCCATGACAAAATTCGGCCCCTGGGTGTCCAGAAGGTCCAATTTGTGGAAATTGATTTCGATATTTTGGACAATGGAATAAGCTGCATTCGTATTGCGCTTCTTAGTCTTGCGCTGCTTCTTCTTAGCACCAGCCTTCTTCATCTTCTCCTTCTTGAACACATAAGTATTAGCATCATCTTCATTATCGTCGTTAGGAGGTTCGTAATCAGAACCTTGATCGTCTTCGTTGTAGTCGTCGGGATCGTCGTAGAGATAATCAAGGTTTTGAACTTGGCCCTTCTTGTTGAGCATCACCAACTTATCTAGTATTTCAATCTCTGATTGTGAGTCCTTCATCTTATTCTGGTACAGATCTTTCATGATCATGTACATTTCCCTTGTGGCGTATCCAGCATCGTCCACCTTCTTATAATAATACAGTGCTCGATTCCATTGTTCAAGATTTTGGTAGCATTCTGCCATTCTAGACCAAATTTCGTGATAGTCGAATTTACTGAAATTTAAAATCAAACGTTCGTACTGTAAGAGTTCAAGATCATAACGCCCACGAGCTTTGAAATCGTCCGCGATGTATAGGTAGATGTCCACGTGGTCTTCCGTACCGTGGATATATAAATGTTCGTGGAATTTGGACCCTACTTCTTGCATGTTGAGTAGAGTTAAAACTGTACCCATTTGAGCTTTCAGTTCTATGGGGAAGTCGACATCAGGTGTAGGGAGTAATTTGAGAGCTTCATCTTGGATTTGCGAAAGTGTCATAAGATCTTCATTCCAGTCATTGTTGGTAGCCCCTAGAATGATGATATCATAGCCTCGAATCACACGACGAGCGCATTCTAGAAATCTGCCCTCGAGCATATATAGTTCTACCATTAAATTGAGGAAATCCATAGTGAGCTTGTATCCCTTCTCCTGAGCAACATCAGGCTGTGTTAAGTAGAGTGTCATGGTACGATGCATAGGTTCAATAGCCTTAGTCTTATTATTAGTACTGGAGCATAAGAGAATCAAATCCCTCAAAGTCCCAAGGGTCTGCCCTCAAAATTTGTCTATAACTAATCATAGTACGATGATCATCGCCAATTTCTCTACACATTTCCGCTTTACGACGTATGAGTTCCACATCGGTATTATCCGCCATGACAGCTTTACTAATACAGTACAATGCTTGATCCTTAAGACCTCTTTCGAGTGATTTGTCGGCCAAAATTTTCCACTTTTCGGGCTCATAGGGATTAATATGAGCGGCTAACAAGAAAGCTTGAAATGATTTGTTATGATAACCCAAATCATCCCAAATAAGACCTAAAGCGCTCCAAGCATCGGACACTGAAGGATTCCTAGCAATTATCTTATGAATTAAATTCAAAGCATCCTCCAGCCTTTGATTCACGTAATACAAATTCGCTTGTGCCATATCTCTCCTAATATCTTCAGGGAAATTTGTAATATGATGTTGTCGTGGTCTCCCCTTGCCAGCTTCACCTCCCCCAATCCCCGTGACTTGTTTCAGTGTATTCTGGAATTGATAAAATTCGTTATCCAAAGCACTCCGATCTATAGGGTTTTTACCACGAGCGTCCTCCTCATTCTCTAAAGTTGTTAAATATTCATCATCTACTAACTGTCTTGGACTTGAGAAAAAATCTTGAAATTCTAATTGGTTAAAATCTTCGTCTTCATCATCTACATAGTTTTGAAAGTTTTCATCGTCGGAAGAGTTAATATTGTTAAATTCGTTGAAATAGATGTTTATTTCGTCTTCACTGTAGTCCATTTTCAGTAATATAAAATAAGTTGACTGTGATAGTGGGCTAATTTATGATTTAAATTTTGAAAATAATATTATGGGATTTTATATGGTACAGTTTTAATATATAATAAGTTTAAAAAAAATTATGGCAATGTAAATTATTGATTTTTAAAATTTTAATTTTCAATATATTTTCATTAATATATATTTCAAAATTTTAGAATATATATATATTCTAATCTTGAACACAATTAACTTTGAAAATTTTAAATTGATTCTTGTCAATATAACGGCAATGTATTTGTTATATGATTTGAATCAAATTTCCATTAGAATTGAAATATTGATTAATATTTCAAATTATAATTAATTCATAAATTGATATACATTATGTTTTTTATTAAAATTTAATTAAAAAATTAATCTTATCGCTTGTGAAAATGAATTGGTAGTTAGCTGGGTTAGTAAGTTTCAACGATACTATCGTACTTTATAGTGTACTATTATTCCTTTTATCCCTTTTTAATGAAGTTATCATAATGTTTGATTTAATTGGTATTATTTCACATAGTCAAAATATATTGATCTAATACAACTAGTTCATATTTTTGGATTTTATTATAAATATTAATTTTCAAATGAATTTTAGAAAATAGTTTTGGATATCAATTTTTCACATTAGTGCTTTTCTATTAATTTAGTTTAATTTACTTAATGCATTGATTTATCTCTCGCATTTTCTAAAAGAATAAAGTTTCAATTATCAAGCCGTAATTCATATGTTAGTAAATTTGGTAATATCCAAATCGTTTCAAATAAAGTCAAATTATTCTTCAATTATTATTAATGTCAAATTTTGATATTAAAAAATTAATAAATTAATATATAACTATCATAGTTAGTAATAATATTTTATAAATAATAATATTATAGTGAATGTTCAGATTTTTTTATTTAGATATATAATGATCTTCACTTTAAATATAAAAATAAAATGCAATTTAGCAGTTTCAAACTGTAATATGACTTATGTAAAGAATATTTAATAATGAATAAATTTATCTAGAAAAATAAAATATAACAATATATCAGAATTATAGTAGCATATTTGATGACATAATGGTTTTTGATATCATTATATGAGAATTGGTAGAGCTGATCATTTTTAACAACAAATATATTTAAATGCGATTTTGTTTATAATAATATTAAATTTAATAAAAATAAAATATTAAATTTGATATTTTACAATAATAACTCAAATATTTTAATGAGTTTGTGAAATATATTAAAAAATAAGATGAATTATATATCAAAATAAAACTCATATATAAAAACACAAAAATGATAATTTTTTATTATTATACTACTTAATAATATATCAACCCAATTACCAATTTTCTACAGCTGATAATAATACCAACTGAGTTTTACAATGTCCCAAAATTAGTAATTCAATCAAAAACTTGAAAGACAAAATCGATGGTTTAGTTATATAAGATACACTTTCCCTACCACTATACTCTAAGTAGATCAGAATAATATCCAAGGACCACATAAATACCATTGTTATTACCGCTTTAGACAGTATCATTCGGATATTACTAGTAATAGAATTTTTTGTGAATTTAAAAATGAGTTTGAGTAGACAGAAAGTTATAAAAGATTCTGAAATAATTGTTGCTGTTGCACTACAGTTTTCCGTTCGGTTTATGACCAGATATCTAATATCTTGGGGAATTCCCAAATCAAAGGATAAAAATATCGTAAAGATCCACTGCGATACCAAGTTAAACAAATTAATAATATAGCAGATTACAACCTGCCAACGGTAGAGCAAGTTTTGGTAATAACTGGTTAAGAAGTAGAGATAGGACTGTGTATAACAAATCCATAGAACACAGGCCGCCAATATGTAATTTATGCTCTTAAAAAAACCAAATTCTTCGGTGTTGATGACGGATACCAGAACAGTTTGCCAGAATGCAGATAAATTACAAATTAATAGCATGATGAAGTATTTCAGGTTAAAGAGTTTGAGAGTGAAGTACATGAATACTGACTGAATGAAGATTGTACCCATGATTGATAGGTTTACTAGAGTAATGAAGTAATAGTTTACCTCAATCATTTTTTGTTAATTTAAATAGAAAAATTATATTGTGTGTGGAACTAAAGTAATCGTTTTGAATTTATAATTTCATTTTTTAAACAACTTAAACAAATTATAACTTTAAACCACAATATAAATCAAAATAATTTTTTATTTGTGAAATTTACACGAATAATTGCTCGAAAAGTCGGTGATCTATTATAATAATGAAGATCAGCTTAATCAATTTTTGACAATATTTTAGCATTATTGTCTGATAATGGATCTTCTGTCTAATCTAGTATTATGCTTAACTAAAATTTTTAAAACTGTATATATCAAAGTTTTACAATCATTGCTCAATCAAAATTCTCAAATCTTTATTTCCTATTGGATGAAATTCAAGGATTAACTGATTCAGGCGTATTTGTTCTGAATGTTAAACTAAATTTTCACCAAAATTTCTTAAAATTCATATAATTATTTCAATATCATCAACTTGAAACAAAATAATTATTTCTCTAGGGTCAAATTTCTGAAAATAAATTTTGATTCTGTATTATTAAATTATATTTACTATTATTATATTTATATATTGTATAAAAATTTATAATTATAGTTCTATTATCCATATTAGTAATATAACCTAATGATAATAATTTTTTTATATCCTACCTTTATACAATTGAAATAGCTATCTATTTTATATTGTTTCTCTGGATTTTAAATAAAGAGATTTTTATGAGATTGAATTTAAATCAATATTTTAATATATAATTTAAAAATCAATACTTTTTTTGTTATTTATATCCTTTTAATATATTTTTGGAAATTAAAAATTAAGAAACAGTACTAATTATTAAAGACTAATATTTGATATTTTATAAACAAATTAAATTTATTTGTAAATCTTTTTTTCTTATAAGTTGTGACTCATTATGATATTTTAATTGCAAAATTAGATATTATTAGTGCATATAAATATTATAATTAATTCAAATAGTTGCTTTATTAAGCATAAGGGTTATCAGCTTAATTAGCTATTAATTAGGTTGCTAATTTAATATAGCATTACAATGCATAAATATTTAATTAGATATATAATGATTTCTTTTTACATCAATAAATAAAGAGAAAAAAGCCTAATAACAACATTATTTTCCATTTTATAAAGTATTAAGAATAGTTAGGTTATTTATTCCAAGTTAATTAAAAAGAATTATAATATCTTTAGTTAGCTTCCTTTGCTTATAAATAAGTATTTGCTATTTAGAGAAAAACTCAGATAAGTTTTTTTTTAATTATTTTAAGTAACTATAATTATATAAGTTATATATTAACCAATATATTTAATATAATAGTTTTTTTCAATTATTTTGAATTAATTAACTTATTATAAATTTAACTTTATATACTTTATAAAAATTATATATTAAATAAATTGATTGAAAAATTAATATTAATTCTATTATTAATTGGTTTTTGGAATATTAAAAAATAGTATATATAATTATAATATTTTATAATAATTAATACTCATTTATAAATAAAAAATTATTAATTAGAGTTTAAAAAAGATATTATTTTAACTTGTTTTAATATT
>JNEM01000133.1:0-10015 GCA_000697335.1 Conidiobolus incongruus B7586 | reverse complement strand
AATATTTTATTAATAAATAAATTTTCAATATTAGTTTGGTTAATATTGAAGATAATATTTCATTTAAATTTTTAAGTTTTATATTTTATAAAATTTATTTTTAGAAATTATAAAAAATCATAGTTATAGTGCAATTATAACTTATTATATAGAAATAATTTAATATATTATAAATTTAATAATTTTATAAATATAACATAAAAATAAACTTAATTTATTTATATTTTTCAAAATAAATACAATTAAAAATTATGTATATTATATTAAATTTAATATTTAAATAGGAATTAAAGATTAATTTTTTATGAACAAAATATAAAGTAAAATATATATTATTCATCAGAGTTTTAATCTAAATCTGAAGAATATATATAACTAAAACTATCCATTTTAAACCAATACTATTTTGTCAATAAATAAAAATATATAATTTATATATGAGATATAGATTAGATTATAATAAATGTTGCTTTTATAATCTTGACTCATTTAAGTATATTAAGGATTTATATTTATATATTTATTATCCAAAATTTCTATAATTAATAATCTCTAATCATTTAATTAATTTCATATTATTATGACATAAGTTTTAGTGGAATAGTAATATGATTATGAATTATTATTAATTTAATATATCAGGTAATAAAAAACTATGATATATATAATATACATTTTTTCTATTAACACTAAAATAGATATAACTTTAATATTTAAGTTTCAAAATTAAAAAATTACTCATATTTCAATTTAAAAATTCATTAAAAACAAGAATAAATTCAGAATTAGTATAAATATTATTATAATTTCAATGCTGGAAATTATATAGTCCAAATATTGCTATGTTTCAAAATTCAACTTATATGAAACTTAATTATCTTAAATATATTTCATCATTCGGATTTCAAATCAATCCAATTGAAGTTTAATAAGGTATTCAAAAAGTTTTTTTGAATTTAAAAAATTGAATAAATATTAGAATTATATTAATTTTAAAATCAATAATAGTTGAAAGATTTTAACAGCGTGCTAAATTAAAACCTTCACTCAAAGTAGAATATTAAATTTTAAAGGTTTGGTATTACTTGATTTTTAAACTAGTGATAATTTTAATCAATTAAATCATTAGAATAACATAATGAATAATAATCTGATAAATGATAAATGGAAATAATTTAATTAATACACTATACAATACTATATAAAAATATTTAATTCAAAATCAAATTGACTATAATCTCAGTTGAATATTGTTTTAAGATTAAATATTTATAATTTTTCAAATTTTGAAATAAAATAGAGAATTCATTTTACCTAATAATATAGAAAAATAGTATAAAATATAAGTTATATTAATAATCCAATATAAATAATATAATATACCAAAAATATTAAGTATACAAAATAATAATGATAAATATATTTTGAATAATGGATTAAGATTCTAAACTTTGAAATTGATTAAGATAATCTTAGCCTTTAATGAAATATAGCTTCAAATGATCAATATTTGTTAATGTAGTGACTATATTAAGTGCTAACTGGTTTGATGCTATTAAATATTTTATGTTTATTAATATGTGCAATTAAATACTTATTATAATTATTTTTTAAAAGAGTAAAAATAATTTTTTTAAATCACTTATCGAGATGAATATCATAAAATACAATTAATTATTCAACAATTATTATTGTTAATGAATTTTATGATTCTAGGGTGCCGATATATGAATGATTAAAGTATTATAATAGCAATTTTGATGCAATTTCATTTTACATGCAATTTTTAAGGTTCATATATTTAATTTTATGTTTATTTTTTGAAATTTGAAGTTCAGTGGTTGATGCCTATAATGCAATGACTTGCCACACTATGTATTTAATACATGTCTAATCTTATTACTTTCGAAAATGTTATTATCCTTAGTAAATGCCATTGTAGAAATTTGGGTACAATTCAAAAGTGAGTCACTGTGATTAATAAATGTAAGTTTATGCTAGTTTTATATTAACACAGGTAATGTTGTATTTTGAAGATAGCTAAAATATTTCAAGAGGTAATATTTGTTATGACTTACAAGTTGACCATATATTAATAAATACAAAGTTTTCAGGTTTTGACCATGTACAGATTGCTAAGAAATATAAATAATCGTATGGTATTGATAAAAATATTTGACTGAATACATATAAATAAAATTTTCGGATTTACAATTTTTCAAATATATTAAATATTTTTTATGAAGATTAAAACACAATATTAATCAAGGTTATCCAAGCTGACAACATGCAAAACATAAAAGAAATTATAGTATTTTATACTAAATAATGTATTAGGTTATCGCAAAATCAATCAATCTGATTTTTAAATGTAATAACATATTACTCAATATACCAAGTTTATAAATAGAACAAATACCAATGAATCTGAGGTATTAATGATGTCACACCAGGCATTAAATAAAATTTTCAAATGAAATTTATTCAAATATCCGAAAAATAGAAAAATAAAATGAATATATTATATTCAATTAATTATTTTCAAACATAAAAAAAGTTAAGTAATTCAAAATTTATTTTGCCGATTAATCAATATTTTTAAATAGTTTGAATTATAATCCACCTTTAATATTAGATATTTAATTTAACTAATTAAATAATTTTTTAGCTCTATTAATAGATTTTATTTAAATTGAGATAAATTTTTGGTGATTGTGAGTTATTTTAATTGATAACTTAGTTCAAGATTGTTTTTAATTAAATATTACTAGATCAAATAAGGTTAATGAATGATTTAATATTGATTAAATATTATCAGAAGTGTTAATTTATATTGATATTTTTTATATTTTATATTTTATATCAAAAATGAAGTGTAAAATAGCATTGATCTTAAGAGCAGAAAGTACCTTTTTGGTCAAGCATTGATAAAATCAGGCTTTAAATCAAAGGATTAAGAAAATTTAACAAGTTTTAGGAAGTCAAGCAATAAATTTAAGTTACGCCAAGTATTTATTAATATGGAAGAGTTATTTGCTAATAAACTCTTATGAGAGAATTTATATATCAAGCCATCATTTTTCTAGAATTGTTATTTCTTGCTAGTTGTTCAAGAGCTTCAAGTTTTTTGTTACTGTTACCTGGAAAATTTTATGAGTTTTTGGGTAATTCAATGAGTTCGACTCCAATTGACTCAAAAGTTCTAAATTTAACATGTTGGAATAAAATTGAATTAAAACTTAGATATATTTCATGGATAATTGAATTTTAATCCATTCATATATAAAAACTATTCAAAGACTCAAATGCCAGTAATTTTTCTTTTCTCTTTTTAAATGTGTTAAAAATATAAAAAATAAAAATATATTTAATTAATTATTTGTTGAAATTTTAATCCTTAAATCATTTGTTTATTAGGATTAATTAATATATTGATATATTTTGGTAATATATTAAATAAAAGTGTATTTTGTAAAGTTGGATCGAATCACAAGTTGTTTTAAAATGCTCTCAAAGTCTAAGGGCTCTTCCAAACATAATTGGAACGATACTTCTTTCAATAGTAGTATTGACCCTCCTCCTAGATCTAAATCGCCTTATTTAGATAATAATCTGTCTTTTCAGTCTCAGCCGCCGCCTTCTACCAGCAATAATTCATATACCAGGTCTCATGCGGGTTTCAATTATACTCCTCCTACCTTTCAAAACCATTCCACGTCAGCTCCAGCACCGCACCCTGCTCCCCCTGCTCAGAATAATCCGCCGCAGCCTACTCCTACCGCTTTACCTCATGAGCCAAAATCTACTCCTAATCAGGTGACTAGGCCTTCTACTGTGTATAGTACACAACCTCCGCCTTCAACTACCACAGTTAATTCTAAAACACATAAAAAGTCTCATTCTTTAGGGCTACCAACATTAAAGAAATCCAAAGTTAAAGTAGCTATCTATTTTGATCAGCCTTTATATACCGCAGGCTCTTTACTCACGGGTCGACTTGAACTTACTTGTATATCCAACGATATTATCAAACTCGGAGATATTCAACTTGAAGTCACAGGTTATGAAGGTAAGTAATAAATTTTATTAATTATTCAATAGACTCAAATATTATTTTATTAGAATTAAGAATTGAACAGGCGCCTAATTCCAATGAAAAAGTTAAAGTATCGAGAAATAGTAGAGTTTTCTATAAGACCAATCTTATTATTCAGGATAGACAGCACTTTTGTGAGGCTGTCGACCAAAACATACAGCCCGATTTAGAAGGTTACTGGGTTGCTCTCAAGGGTAAGACCAGCTTCCCCTTCGCTCTCAAGCTTGCAGACACTTTGCCCAACTCGGTCACCACAGGTGTGGGTAAGATTGAATACAAGGTTGAGGGTTTAGTATCAGCAAAAATTGGTATTTATAAACATAATGTCACATTCTCCAAACCAGTCACTATCTATGAGATATGGAATTCGGAAGAAATCTCCAAGTATAGAGAAATGGGAGTACAAAATGAAGTGAAAAAGAAACTCTTTCTCGGTGGATCTAATCATGTGGAGATGTGGGCTGAGTTAGTTCGTGGTTTAGTGTTTGCGGGAGGTCTCGCATATATTCGTGTTTTAATCAAGAATCAGTCCACAAAGAAAGTACAAGGGATTAGACTCTCATTGTGGAAGAAAGTCTCTGCTCAGTCAGATTTACTCGTTGGCCCCAATAAACTTGGTGCTGATGCTGCTCCAAAGCTGATTACTGAAGCTATCTTTGACGATGAAGATTATAAGTTCGAGCCTAAGCAAGATCGACTAGTAATGGTTGCATTGAATATTCCTATTGGCTGTCTTTCTTTGAGGAACACATCAATTATCCAGATCTCTTATTTCATTAAGGTTATGGTTTCCTCAAGTTTGAACCAAAATTTCGAAGTCGATTTACCCTTATATATATCTCATCCTTCATCGTTTATTGATCCTATTCCTTTCCTGATTCCCAACTCAGCTCCTCCAACTCCACCTCTCGAAATGCCCCCTGATGTGATTACAAATCCAAGAGTGCTCAAAACTACTTTTGCTGAGCCAGTGCGACCTGAAACTCCAGATTCGATGGACTCATCTGAGTCTTTACATGAAACATCGAGACAACCCAAACAGCCAACTGTATCTGTTGCCCCTCCAGAGCCAGCCCCAGTCTCATCCTCAGTCAAGCAAGAGCCAGTATCTTTCCGCTCAGCTACACCTATTCAAGGCAGAAAACCTCCTCCAACATTCACTCCATCTGCCTCCGTTGTAGCGCAACCTATTGAACGAGTAAAATCTGAGCCTCTTCCCGATACACAGCCCCTTACAGATACGACATCTTTGATGGATATGCTCGAGGGCGACAAGTCCTTCCAGTGGCTTAGGGATTATTCAATCTCTGAGAAAGTGGACAACTTGTCTGAAATTCACAAGGCTCCAATGTCAGTGTCTGAACCCATTCCTGAGGCTGCACCAAGCACCAAACCAACTCAAAAAAACCAAATGGAAAAGATTGTTATCAACGGTAAAGCGTATTATGTAGTACCAGAGCCTACTACAACTGAAATAACAACTGATAATACCGAATCAGATGGAACTCATGACAAGAAAGAACCTCCTACTTCAATCAACACTTCTCACCACCAGCAAATGATGCAAATTTCATCGGCTCCCACTACTCTCTCCAAACAGCCAAATAGTATTCCGCTCTCCTCTTCTTCAGAAATACATTCGAATAATTCAGTCATTGCTAATGAGCCTCTCCGCAAGACTAGTATCTCAAGATCGAAAGCAATTCGTCGTGACTCTCGTACATCTCGCGCCTCCACATCTACTTTTGGCCCAAGCCCTAACAACTTAGCTTCTATTCCTGTAGTTGAAGAAAAGCCAGCCAATTCATCGTCATCACAAACTGCCCGTGCTCCTTTGACCTCAAATACATTCCAGCCTCCAAATGCTGATTTGTCAATCCAACCAACGACTCAAGCAAATCACGAGACGACACTGAAACGCTCAGAAACCATTGCAACAGTCACCTCCTCCACAGGATCAATGACATCTGCCGGTTTCATTCAATCAATCCATGCAATGTCTGCTGACGATGATAAACCCCCACAAGAAGAAAAGCAGTACAACTGGGATACCGAAAACACTTCAACACTTCCTCAATCTGCTGTACACACCTCTGAAGAGGAGCTGAAGAAGATGGCTCAACCCATACTTCCTGTCAAGCGCGTCAGCAGTAAGGCAATCCGCCCCCGCAGATCAGTGCAAGTGAAGCCTGCACGCCCCAAGGAAGACTCTATCCCAGCAGCCCCGTCACCTCTCTCTCAAGAAGCATCAGCTAACTCGTCTCATAAAACTGTTGCCAGTCCCGTAGAATACAACAATTCTGCTAATCTTGAAAAGCAATTACACATGCTCCAGGAGCAAATGGCAACCCTCATGGCTTCACTTCAAAATTCACAAGTAAGAAGTCCGGTTCCAAGTGTTGCATCAGGCTTCAGTTCCAGATCCAAGGTCAAGCAAAAGCTTAAGGCCAAACAATCTGCTCAAATGGCCCAAAATCAAGGCTAAATAGGATCCTATTTAAAATTTTCATTATATTTTATATCTATGCATTAATTTTAATATATTAATTATCTCTAAATCAACAAAAAATCATTTTTTATAAATCATTCAGTTTGTTACTCTTTTGTATTGTAACTAATTCACAAATATTGTCCTAAAAGACAAGTGAATTCAAATTTAATATTTTGATTTAACTATATATTTTCAGACATAATCAATTCTACATTCAAATTTATATTAATTGGAGCGCTTTGAATTCAAAGTATAACTTTATGACTAATTGTGATTATATTTGGATTAGATCAAATTTTGGATGTAAATTTGAATAAAGTGAATAATAAACAAAATCATTGGATCTTAAATGAATTAAATATGATAATAATTTTTGTTGATACTTTTAATATAGAATACTGCAATTATATGGTCAAATTATTATATGTTTTATGTGATAATTCTCAAAATCAAAACTCTTTTTAATATATGTAATTATTTGTTAGTTGAAACAAAGATGATTTCAATTATTGAATTGCATCAAAACAATATAAATCGATCAAATACTATTTTACTTTTAAACCATTGAATAATATTTTATTTTGAATATAAATTCCAAAGCACCAATAATAAGTGAACTAAGGTATTATTATAATATTTCAATATATCAACCTTAAATAAAAATGAAAAATAGTTATTTTACCACATCCATTATTATAGTTTATAGTTGAAATATATTAAAAATTTTATATTTTATTACATTAATTAAATATTGAAATAGAATTTTGCATAATTTGAAAGATCCTGATATTCTTTTTATGATTTGAACTCTAGTGATCTAAATAATTTGCACTCGGATTATATTCAAAGAAATTATTATGTTATGCTGATCAATTAAGAATAAATATTATATCTACTTTTTTCAAATATGTTTACTCGACTTTGTTTCAAACTTCTTAAACTTGGACATATAATTTCGATCAGAGGTTATATTATAATTATTGTTTAAATTCAATTTGTTTGATTTTCTTTTCAAATTTCAAATTTGATAAGATTCTCAGATTCGAATATTTGAACATATTGTATAAAATCCATTTCATTTTAATTCATAATAGGATCAAATATTGAGCCAATTTGGGAAAATTATTTGATCTCGTATTGGTATTAATGGAAGAAAAGAATTTCTAATACTAAACATAATTAGAAATCTTGATCAAAATGATTTAGTATGGTGAGGGTCAAGTGTTATTTTTATTTTTGAGACGTTGAAAGCTTTTAAAGTGACTAAGAAAATTTTAACTGTATAAGATGAACACTTTTCTTAATGTTCGAAATTAGAATATCAAAATACCAAATAAATAATGAAATATATTATCAAAAGAATAGAGATCAATATAATGCGATGAGAGATGGTGTTGAAGATATTAATCCTTTGATCATATTCGGGTCAACTGATTAAAATATTTCAAATTAAAGCATCTGGATGGATATTTGAATGAAAATCTTAAAGACTGTGCTTTGGTAAAAGCTACTGGGTTCCAATGGATTGAATTGTGTAGTATGTCAACAGTTCAGAAGCTCATAAGTATAAAAAATTATTACTAGGCAACAAAATTAGTGAAATTATGTATATTTGAGCAGAATGGATCAATATTATTAATAAAGATATATCCTTTAATATGATCTATGATTATGATTTTTGCGAAAATGATGTCTAAGATCAATAAGGGCTTATATTACATGAATTCAGTTTCCGAAATGGATTCAATAACCAATTCAATAGGATAGATAACAATATATATCGATTATTGGAATATCAGGGTTGAATATGATTAATAGAAAATAGAAAATATTACCACTTTTGCTTAGGATTTTCAGAATTAACCTTTGACTTTCTCCAAAATAACTATAATGGGTCATATATACTTGGTTATAAGGATGAATAGATTCAAAATGATTGACTTAATAAATGTTTATACAGCTTTATGGCTGACAACAATGAATTAGTATCTCATTTCCACCTTTATTTAATGGATGAATCTTTGAGGAATAAATATTATCTCTTTTTTAATTGAGCAGCGTAATTCAAACAAATAAATTTTATTCAACTTTTAGGAAACAAAAAATCAAAAAGCGGTCAATAGTTATTATTGAGATATCCTTCGACAAATAATAGAGAGCCATGATATTATAATTATATATTTTTTTGAATTTTAATAGTTAACTTTTAGTAATAATTGGCTAAAATTTGTTAAACTTTTTAGAATATAGATATATATTATATATATTTTTTTGTATTTTCATAAATATTATTTTATTAATAATTCTTAAACAATAGTATAATTTTAGTTTTTTTGCTTTATTATGAAATTATATATAAATATATAATTTGATTTTTTAAAATTATATATATAAAAATATTATAATTTATTATAATGAAAAATAATATCAATTTGGGAAAAAATATTGAATAATTATTTATTTTTTGATTTTTTAAATATATTATTAAATTTTTTTCAAAATACATATAAAATACAAAAAGAATATAAAACTCTAAATTTTATATATACTTATATATAATGATTTTTTTATCATAAAATATTAATAAAAGAGTATAGTATTAAATTTAATCATATTTAAGCCAGATTTTGATTATCCAAAGGCTTTTATTCTAATATTATTAAAATTTAATAATAGATTTATTAAAATAATTTAAAATTTATAAGCAATTTTTTAAGATAATAATTTATCAAATATTATTACTTATTATTAGAAAGTTCATTTTCAAAGGTTAAAAGGACAATATTTAAAATTTTCAATTATTAATAAATAAGGATATATATTGAAAAGATATTATTTAATTTAGTTAAAAGATTATTAAGATATTTTAATATTGATTTTATATATATATTTAAGTTTTGAATTTATTAATTTGATAAATATATTAAATAGGTAATTTATAACTTAAAAAAGAGTAAAAAATAAAAATAACTATAATTAAATAAAACTTATTAAGATAAAACTAAAAATTCAAGGTTTTATATTATATTATATTATTATAATAATCAAATTTTAGACTTTTTTTATATAATATTTAAAAAAAACAAAATTCCAAATTAAATTAAAATTATACTTATTATTATTTATAAAAAATAGGTATTTTGTTTATAAACTAATACTTATCATTATACTATATTTTAATAGTATATAATTTTAATAATAAGGATTATTATGATCAAAAATAATTAATATTATAATAATAAAAATAAAAGAGTAAATATATATTATAAATTTATTTTTTTAAATTATTAATAACTTTTTAATAATTTTTTCATAAATTTTTAATATTTAAAATATAATTCCATTATTAAAAATTGAAAATAAATATTTAAATATTAATTAAAATTTTCTTAACAAAAAGTTTTTTAATTAATTAAAATATTAATATA
>JNEM01000131.1:0-11687 GCA_000697335.1 Conidiobolus incongruus B7586 | reverse complement strand
ATTAAAATAATAATGGTTAAAATTAATTTTTTGAATTTAATAAGATCTAAAGAGTGTTTTTAGATTTCAAATAATATATTTAATAATAAATATTTAATATAAATAATAATTTATCACTAAAAATAATTTAAAATTTTTAAATAAATTTAAAAGGTTAATGATTTTTATTAATACTAAAAAATAATAATTTTGATAACTATTATTTGGTTTAAATATAATTAAATTAAATAATTAATTTTAAAAATTAATTTTTTAATCAAAAGAACTATTATATATATATATTAAAGTTATTTTTTCTTTTATTTGTTTGGATTATATTTTATTATTTGAAATTAATAATATATTTGAAAGATCAGAAATTAAAAAATTTTTAATTTCTTTAAATCCAAAGTAATATATTTTTTTATTTCAAATCAAACAAATATTTTTTATTGATGTTTGCTGTAAATAAATTAATTCTTTAAATAAAAATGATTGTAAATTATGTTCTGTGAAAATTTGATTTCTATTATATATCAAATATTGAATAATAGCTAAGGAGCTAGAAATTATATACATATTTTGACTTTATAAGTTAGAAAATTTGAATAAAACAAAACTTTATTTTTTTATCAATTTTAATATACTAATGATTGTAAATAGAGTATTAAGTTATCATATTTTATATTCTTAAGAATATAAACACATAAGTAAAATCAAGAATACTATTTGAATTTTATTAAATTTGTTTAATGAATAAATATAAAATCTTCATCCTTAGAGTAATAAATGATGATGGAAACAGAGTAATTTCATAATGATTTAAATTCATTTGCTATTCTTGATAATCCATTCCTTGAATTTAGAGATACGAGTGTAAGTACCTGGAAGGTTAGGTCTAGCACAACCAATACCATAACTCGTAATACCAACCAATACCATTTGGTTATTTTCCATTGTGAAAAAAGGACCTCCGCTGTCACCTTGACAGGCATCTTTTCCACCTTCGGGAAAACCAGCACACAATTTGATCTCGGTATTCACAGTATCATTCATTTTCTTATAGTCTTCAACGCATTGGGCGTTGTCATAGATTGGGAGTTTAGTTTCGAGGAGGACTGGCGAGAGGTAACCTCCGTACACCGTTTTACCCCATCCAATAACTTGATAGAGCTTGTCCAGGTCATTGCCGTATTTGCCATCATCCAATTTTAAAGTGGGCTTGAAAGTTGTTTTACCCTTGATTTTCCAAATAGCTATATCATTATCAAAAGTAGCTCTCACATAGTCGGGATGGAGTAATTTGCTAACTACCTTATATTCAGTACCCTTTTCTTGTTTTGTGGTCTTAGTGAGATTGTGACGATGTACAACTACTGAATCGTATTCCATATCGGTTAAACTGCAGTGGGCGGCAGTGATCACCGTATTCTGATTGATGAGTACTCCACCACAACTGTGGCGACCGAGACGTTGGATATCAACAAATGTGTTAGAATACTTGAACTCAGGTTGGACCTCATATCCTCCAACAATACGCGCAGGAGGAACAAGTTGATTAGTAACAGGGTCTTTAATCAAATTTTCCAAACTCATTCCAATTATATTAGATTTAAATAGGAGAAATGTTAATTATTATAGACTGAAGCATTGTTTAAATACAATATTCTTTTAATGACATAATTAGTACCTCTTATCAATTGTTTATCCAATTAACATAAAATTCACATATTTTCAATCCACTTAATGGTTCAAATTAGCATCTGACTAGTAAAAATTACGAGAAAACTCGTTATCATTCAGGTCAAAAATCAAGTTTAGATAGATTCTAAATGTAATCATGGCTTGAATAATTATGGATTTTTATTTTTGATTGATGACTCAGAGCTGAATGTTAAATTTTAATTAATATTCTTCAAGATCCATTCCCTCAATTTACTCACTCTTGTATAGATTCCTGGTAATTCAGGTAGAGCACATCCCAACCCATAACTTGTCACACCCACGAGATATTGCTTACCGTTCTCAATTTTAAACAAGGGGCCACCACTATCACCTTTGCATGCATCTTTACCACCTTCGCGGAAGCCAGCGCACAGTTGAACGGAAGAGTCAATATCATTTTTGTACTCTTTATAAATGGCAACACATTCAGCATCATCATATACAGGCAATTTGACTTCCTGGAGAACTTTAGAGTAAATGCCACCACCTACAGTCTTACCCCATCCAATTGTAGTCAGAAGTGTATCGAGTTGAGAATAAGTTCCATCATCCAATTCCAAGTTAGTTCTAGTTGAATCCGTGTTATTCAATTTCCAAATAGCAATATCATTGGCATAATTCTTATCATCAAACTCAGGGTGTGAAATTTTCTTGACAACGGAATATACCTTTCCCTGCTCCTCACTCACGGATTTCGTCATATTATGACGGTGAACGTGGACGGTATCGTAGGAAATATTACCAGTACTGCAGTGGGCTGCTGTGATCACTGTTCTAGCGTCCCAGAGCATACCCCCACAGTTGTGGTAACCTAGATATTGTATTTCTACCATGTTGGGGTATTTAAAGGGAGGATTTACTTCGTATCCTCCAACGATTCTAGGTGGTGGTATTACTCCTCCAGTTCTGGGATCTTTCAACAGTGACACGGACATTTTAATCAATTGATATCAAGTTATTTAATACTTTGCATTTGTTAACATAGTACAAGTTGAATTTATATTAAACAACATATCTTTATAAAACTGGATATCATATGACTGGTGGGATTTAATCCACTTTTCGAATCAACTCATTCTACTTCATAATGATGAATATTAGGAAATTTCAAAAGATTTCACAAGATAAATATCAATTTTTACACATATAGTATGATTATTGATAGTTGTTAAAGAGAATAGATGGAATAATTAAAATGGTAATTAAACTATATTGGAATATGTTGTCAAAACAATTTAGATGGAATTGTTTAATTAATCGAAATAACAGAGGTTATTAATAACTTTGGTCAATAGATATTATAGTTTGGGATCACATGAATTTTCTTAAATTTAACCAATTTGATTATGATAATCAAGAAGAATTAAAAATATTACCAGTGTGTATTTATCTCAGCTTCTTTTGTACAGACCCTAATGTTTCACTAATTGATAAATTTTGCATATTACACAAATTTAAAATAAAGTACTGAACCACTATTGAAACCTTCTAACCAATTTCAACAGATCTAAACTATTAATATATTTTCAAACTATTTGAATACATTGAATTATTTAAAATTGAGGAATTATACATTTTATACAGAAAATCAAAAGTTTATACGAATTGATAATTATGGTACATTTTTCTATTTTAAAACATTAATATAATATAAATGTCTTTGTAATTGATATATTTGTTAGAGTGGAACCAATTTTTAATTTGTAATAATTTCAATAACTAATCAGTATATTTATCACATTTATATATAAATAGACGATTGTAAATATGTGAGGAAATAGACTTTTAGGGCTTAAATTGGGAATCGCCAGTGGCAAACTAGGGTTTACAACAAAGTCACGGGAAATTAATGGGTTTCACCAAATAAGTTGAAAATGACTTAGTGTAAATTGAGTTCTTTGAATAAAGTAAATATCTCACGCTTGTCACGACTCAAAGCTGTTTGTGAGTGTTGCAAGGAAACTTAGAGATTGTATACTTTTGGAATGAGGATGATTTAATGATGTTTATTGGTTTGCTCACAGTAATCTTATATTATTGCTATTGTTGACTTTTATGGATAAGAGCAAGTCTCTCTCAGAAAGCAATGGAATCAACCAATTTGTGAAAGAAGCAACTACCAAAGCGACCTCTCAATTCAGCGTGGTAATTATAGTTTCTTGAGTGATTGACAAAATTATTATCCCCTATCCAAATTATTAATTATCAATTGAAGTATTAAGTTGGAGATTAAGTAGTTATCATGTCGTTGAAGTTAATCAAGCATTAATTAATATATAACCTCGAAATTGATTACTATATTACATATTATACTTGAATATACTATATTTAATAATATTTAGATTTTAAAATATATATTTTGGGTTTATTACATTTTGAAAGAAGTATCTAAAATTAGAATGGTTAAAAACCTACCTTTAAATCAAGTATACAATGTATAAATTTGTTTTTCTACAATAGTTCATGTTTAATATAATCAAATTATAAACACAATAATATATATATTGCTATCACCATGTATATAATGTGGTATTTATTATGATTTAAAAAATTTCATGACTTAATACAAATTTTACTCCTCAATTGCTGTTAATCTTGAAAAATTTTTAAAAATTATATTTCAATAAATTTATTACCTTGAATAAAAACAATAATAAAAAATTCAAATTTTTTGGTTACTAAATATATTTGCTCTCAATTGTTACAATATATTAATTGCACCTATTTGAAAAGCTTTTTTGACTTTAAAGTTATATACCATATTTATATAAAATATCAATTTCTGAATAGATAATATTTTGTTATAGCGTTATTCATTAAAAGAGTTTGTAGCGATTATATTATGATATATATATTAAATATCATATTTAGTTAAAAAACATTAAAATCATTGATACTATATAAATTCAACTTTTTATTTCATCAAAATTGATAGAATATTAAAGTAGAAATTTAGTAAGTTTGGTAATTTAAGTATTATTTTGAATAAAATTGTAATATTTAAATATTAATTATGAGTTAATACTATGTTTAATGGCTAAAAATTAATTTCAATTATAATTATTAAATATTATAAGTAAAATCATAAATAAACAAAAAATCTGTAAAATCAAGACTTTCAAATGTTTAAACTAATATAAGAATGTAATTAATTAAGAAATTATTAATTATTGAATATAAGTGGTATAATAAGATATTTATATAAAAGAGTATAAAAAATAATCAGTTGAAATATAATAAATATGAATAACATTGTTTTTAACAATTTACAATAAATTATTAATTAATGAAAATGACTGATTACAGCTTAGTTGAAAGAGTCGGAAAATGTAGTATAAACTGTAATCTATAGCTCATTGGTTCAATTCCATTTCACCTGGTACAAAATCTCTGTATGCATTGTTTTTTAATATTAATATTTTATTTAATTTCAAATTATACCTATCGATCTTTAATTTATTGAATTTGTATTTATTATTTTATATTTTATATTTTATTCTTATCTGAATTGGATAGTTTTTCGAATATAATTCTGTTTAATGAATATATCTAAGTTTAGATATAAAAGTAATATCTGAATAGATTCAAAATTCTTTTGGTGTATAATACAATAAAGTAAAATTATTTTATTGAAAAGTCAATCAAACTGATATAAACAGATAATCCAGATAACTGATTACAAATATTGAGATATATAATTATTCAAGTTTGATAATTATACAAAAAATCCAGATAAATCGTTTTTGAATCTAACAATTTAGCCATCAGTTATTTATTAGAGTTTTATTTTAATAGCTGTGAATATTGAGATATATATTAAAAGTCTAAAACCTGCAAATAAAAAAATTAAAAGTAATTTTATTCAAGATGAGTTTATCATATTTAATGGATAGAGTTTTCTTGTTATAGATGCCGAAAAATTTCCCTTCAAATTACAATTATATTATAATAAGATTAATAACCAAGTTATATATTCCTCAAAAATCCTCAACACTGAATATTTTCAAAATTGTTATACAATATATATTTGATCATGAAAAGTAAATCAAAGATCAATTATTGCACATGTTGATTTCTAATATTCAAGTCACAACTTTCAAATCAATAATAATAAAACCAATCATATGATTCTGCGGTTCGATTTTTTGAAATTAGCCAATATTTTAAAACCAAATATCAATTTCTTTATTGATTGGATAATAGCTAATGAAATCGAAATTCTGATTATTACGTCATAAACCCTTAATAATTGATAATCAATATATTATGCTGATCAATTTGGCATATATAAATACCAACTTTAATAGATTTTTTCTTCAAAAATTATTAATCCTACTTTTTCAAAGTGATTAATCAATATATTTTATTTTTTAATATAAAATATTTTATTAAAATATGATATTAACAAGAATTCATCAAACGAATAGATTGAAAACAATATATGTATTTAATAGATATTGTAAATTAATTAATATAATATTATTTATATTTGTTTCTAATATAAATTTTATTTTTATAGATTCCGCACAGAAGAGCAAAACTAACACGAGTAACAAATATAATAATTACAATTTCAAATTAGGTTTTGGACTATTGGGTATAGGTTCTAGTATTTATCAAACTTTAAGATTGAATAAAGTTTCTAATCAGCCTAATATTAATGAGAAGAAAGATGATAAAACTTCGAAATTAGATGAAGCTAGTAATGAGGATGATAAAGCTTCCCAATCTGAAAAAAGTAATTGGAAACCTGAGAATTGGTTACCGTCATTATCAAAACAACCTAATATGAATGAGAAAACTGATGAGAAATCCTCACAAAATTTAAAAGACAGTGAAATTAATGACAATGTTTCGAAAGAGACTAAAAACGGATGGAATCCCGTGAATTGGTTTTCCTCAATACCTAATCCTCTCGCCAAAAGTCTATCCAATAGTGACAAAACGGGCTGGGATTTACTGAACCAAAAACTGACGGAACATTGGGAGTCTATGTCAAAATCCCTGCCCACACTTAATACCAAGTGGAGCGAACTAAGCAAATCGTTACCAAATCCTATGGATACAATTGCTGCTTTGGTTGATTCCACGATTAATACGATGCTCACACAAATTTTGGATAAGGATAGGATTGACAGGGTGATTGCATTGAGGCAGGATGAGAACCTTCACAAAGAATTAAATGTGGATGGATGTGTGAGGTGGGGTAAAGAGCTTCCGACACAGGAAGTTGATTTTTTAGCTGCAAGAAAACAGTTTATGAAAACGAAATTTGCTCAATTTCTTAATCTGCCTGAAGATGAAGTGCATGAAGACGATATTCCAATAATTAGTATCGCTGGAAGTGGTGGTGGTTATCGAGCAATGGTCAGTACCTTAGGATTTTTGACAGGAGCTCAAAAACATGGTCTTCTAGATTGTACAACTTATTTGGCCGGTGTTTCTGGATCGTGCTGGTGTCTTGCACAATTCTATTCTACCTGTCAAGGCGATATCCTGAAGTTGAATCAGCATATTAAAGAGAGAATATCAGTATCTATAGACAGTTACAAAGAATTTGTCAAATTAATCAATACTGATCGGTTGGGAGACCGTATTCTATCCGATATAATTTACAAGCATTATTCTGATCAACCGAGAGGCATGGTGGATCTTTTTGGAACTTTACTTACTAGTAGACTTCTTGTATCTTTTAATCCCAATGGCTCAGAAAAGCTTGATTGGAATGACCTCAAATTGAGCCACCAGTCAGAGCTTGTGAAGGATGGTAAACTTCCACTACCTATTTACACATGTATTCGTCATGAGATTTTAGAAGCAGATGAAGAAAGTAAAGAGAGTCAAATGAAACTGACTCATGACTTCCAATGGTTTGAATTCACACCATTCGAATTCGGTACCTATGACTTTGGGGTATGGATTCCAACTTTCAGTTTTGGTAGAGAGTTTCAAAATGGGAAAAACGTCAAACGCGAGATGGAGAAGGGATTGGGTACGCTCATGGGGGTGTATGGATCAGCATTTACGGCTACAGTTTCCCATATTCTAGATGAAGTCATTAACGCACTTCCAGGTGGTGTAGGAAGTTGGATGGCAGACGCTCTCGCATCATATCGAAATGAAGCTAAAGCAGTTCATCCAATCACTCCCACCGCTTTCTACAATCCATTTTACCAGTTGGATAAAGGTCAACTATTGCGAAACTACATCAAACGCAGTGATATCGACCCGGATCGCCGACGAAAGTTTGCTGCAGGGCTAAGTGATGCACCTCTCCTCAGTCTTATGGATGCAGGTATGGATAACAATCTCCCTCTCTATTCTTTAATGCGTCCCGAGCGGCACGTCGACATTGTGATCGTGATGGATGCGAGCGAAGACATCATGAACCAGAAATGGTTTGAAAGGGCATGCGAATACTCACAACACCGTGAGTTCAGTCACTGGAATAGCGGTACTCCAGAGTTCGAACAAACCGAAGATGGTTATACCAAACTTAAATCCATCATCATTCCACCCATCAAAACCAAAGACCCCAACATGAGTCAAGTTGAAGTGATCTACTTCCCACTCCTCCCCAATCCGGACTACGATCCCGATTTCAAGCCATCCAAAGCGGCATTCTGTTCCACGTACAACTTCCAGTACAAAGAACAAGATACAGATAAATTGAAGGGACTTACTCGCAAAATTCTCGACGATGGTATGGACATTATCAAAGAGCAAATTATGGAGGTTTATTTGAGGAAACGACAACGTAGACTCATATCGCAGTGCCAAGATCCTAGGGAAGAGTTTTGTTAGGCAATGAATGAATCATAGTAACCTTGGACATTTTTGTCTTATATATATTAAGATTATTTTTTATGCTGAATTTTTTTTAATGTTTATTAATTATTTAATATGGTGGTGATTTAAAAAATTTATTTAATAGATTAAATTGAACCTTTCAACAAGTATTCTGTTGTTCGAGATATATGAAATACAACTTATGGTTTTTGTTGATAAAAATTTATATACTAGATACCCAAGTTGACCAAATGTAATCAAAATATCTATAATGCCATATCATTTGATAAAATATAAGAATTAGTTGAAAAATGAAAATAATTATAATTCACTGATTTAATCATCTATAATAATATCATTATTTTATATCAAATACTCTGTTCTGTAGATGAACGAGGTCCAAATTTATAAAATCTTGAATCAATTTCTTTAAGTATTTTATTGGGCCAGAATTTAAGGGAATAATTATATATATCGTGGTTCATTATAATAATTGTAAAATGAAATCATAAATTGAAATTATTATATTTCGAATTTTAATATCAATCAATTTTCACTGGAATAAATATTACTTGATCAGATAAAATGATATATAATACTGATATTGTGTATTTATTATTCAATTTATTCCAAGTTTTTAAAGCACATATATTTAATTATCTTATAAGCTTCATTATATTATTTGGCTAGATCTTTTTCATCAAACTGAATAAATTTCAAGCTTTCGTCCCATAGCTGCTGAGCTAATTTCTGGTCTTTGACTTGAGGATTGGAATAAGCAACCTTGCAACTATCATAATACTCACCAGGGATAATATTATCTGCAACTACAGTGTATGCGGTCGAAATACCTCCTTGCTCACCTCGTCTTGCAAAGATAAACTGCAACAAGGGGTAGAGGAGTCCAAACAATTGCCCACCCCAATTGTTTGGCAAGTTAGTATTCCCAATATTGGTGAAAACGAATCCTGGATGAACTGAGCATACGAGAACACCAGTATTGGCAAGTTTGTGCGCGAGTTGTTTAGCTGTGATAACATTCATCAACTTTGTTTTGGAATATGCAAGCATTCCATTATAGTTATTAGGATTGGTTTCGAGATCTTTGGGTAGTTCCAAAGTAGTATCCAAGTGAACTAATCAATAAATGAGCAATCAATCAATTAAATGAACACAATATATTACGATCACTTGCAGTAATAATGATTCTTGAATTTTCTGTTTTTTTGATTACTGGTAAAAGTCCCAAAGTAAGTAGCAGAGGGCCTAAGTAATTTACTTGCAAAGTTTGTTCGAATCCATCACTCGTTTTAGAAAATTCATGATATACACCTCCAGCATTGTTAATCAAATAGTCTAACTTGCCATTATTCTCAATGAAGTTTTCAGTAAACTGTCTCACAGATTGAAACTTGCTAAGATTTAGAATTTGATAATTTACATACTTATTCCCTGTAATATGTTTAATCATTTCAACTGCTTGGGCGGATCGTGGCTCATTTCGACTCACTATTGTCACGCGACAATTCATCCTGGCTAAATGAATTGCTGTGTTGTATCCGATACCTATAATCATTTGAATGTATAGAATAAATATATAATATAATATTAGGAATTACCTTTATTTCCTCCAGTAATTAAAGCATATTTACCAGTTAAATCCTTTGGTTGTAGGCTCAACCTTTTAAAGAGATTGATATAGCGTTCCCAATTGATAAACATTTTTAAAAAATAATGAACATCATCTATGTAATATTTGAACTATTTATATAGTTTTTTATTTTAAATTAATAGCATCAATTATTATCCCTTAATCAGTAATAAATCTTACAATTTATTACAAAATTAATTATGTAATAATACCTGTTGAGACTAATTTAATCCTATTTGAAAAATAGAAAATTTGATATTTAAAGGATCACGTATTGAGGTATTAAGTACTAACTAAAATCAACAACAGTTAATCAATGATAAAAGCATTCAATTACTATTACTTCTGTTTGAAATACTTTTTTAAATCACATTAAAATATTAATATTATATGTAAATTTAAGATAAAAATATTTAAATCAATATGATATAGCTTCACCAATTTCTCATTTTGGCATTACTAAATTTAGTAATTCCATTTTAGTTCGGTAATTATAATTTATATTTTTTTTTAATAATTTCTTGAAATTTCTCATAATTATATTTAATGTGAAAAACTAATTGAAATTCAATTAATGTATTTAGATTTGAAAAAATCATTAAAATTTAATATATATATATATATATATATTTCAAATAAATCTATATTATTAGCACTTTAAACAATATTTCCATTATTTCATTTCAAAAATTTTTCAATTTTTTTTCTGAAATAGTAATATTGTTATTAACTTACCAATATTATAAAATTTAAAATTGATTGGTTTTTAGTTACTACTTTTTAAAGTTATATAATAAGCATATATACTCATTAATAAAGATATGAAGATTATTCTATTATTTTTGGAATGTGATCCTTTAAATCTCAGTAATAAGAATTTCATTTTATTTTGTAAAATTATATTCAGTATAAATGAAATTATTCAAATATTTAATTTGACAGATATTAAATAGCTATTTTATATAATTTACAAGTAATAGTATCTGATGAAAATAGTCAAAATTATATTGATTATAACTCTATTTTTGGTAAAATTAAAAGGTTTTTGAAATCAATCCGTAATAATGAATAAGTTTATAATTTATAATAAGAAAGTTATAATTATAAATTATAATTATTATTACTCTGGAATTTAATTAATGAGATTCTTCTGATATTAAAAATAAGCAAATATTTTGATATATAATTTACAAAAAAAATATATAATATAAATCGGTACTTTTTTTATTTTAATAACTTTTTGCTATACTCTTGGAAAATTTTTAATATTTAATGATTTTTTTATTAAGACTAAAATTTGATATTTCAAATACCAATTAAGTTTATTTACAAAAGGTTTTTTTATAAGTTTATTTTTTAATTACATAAAGAAATTATAATTATATACGTTGTAATCTGATGATTATACTTAATAGAATAGCATTTTTAAATTAATTTTACTTATGAAATCTTTAAAAAGTTTGATTTATATATTCAATATATATTATAATTTATTTTTTTAAATTAAAAAGAGTAATTTTTAAAATTATTATACTTATATATA
>JNEM01000130.1:0-10152 GCA_000697335.1 Conidiobolus incongruus B7586 | reverse complement strand
TATAAATTAAATTATATTTAATATGGATAAAAATAATTATATATAATATATTAATTATATAAAGAATATTATTAGTTAGTAAGCCTAGATTAAAAGGATAAATATTGGATTATATTGTAATATAATTTTATATATTTGCTTAAAATAATATAGCATTATATAATTAATTTATTGATTTATATTATCTTATTTACCTTTCTAATAATATATTAATCCTTATAAATTCATTTATTTTAAGATATTTTGAAAAATTTTTGAAAACATATATAACAAAACTTTATCAAAACAAAATAATTAAAGAGATTGAATCTATATTTGAATAGCTGAAAAGCTTTGGGAGTTAGGCAATAAAGAATGCTATAATAGCTGATTATGAGAGAGACTAAGATTATTTAACTTACATGATATTTTATTGATAATTTTATCATTAAATTTCCAAAAAAATTTAAAGTTGATGAATATTAAATGAACATAATAAATAATAAAAAATTTTAGGTATCAAGATATTTACAATAATCGATCAAATTACTTAATATTTCAATATTCAAATTAATCAATAATAATTAATAGACATGTATTGATCTTATATAATAGGAACGATATTTTACTCAGATAAATAACAATTGATGGCGAAATTACTAATGTGGGTAGAAAAATAAGTCATTCTTATGAATTATATATGATGAACAACTATATTGTCAGTGGTAGAATCTTTAAATTTTTAAATTAATCGCGATCATATAACGGCTGTGTTAAACCATTATATATACTTTGTATCCATTCCGTTATAATTACTCACAAGTATTATAACAATATCATTAAGGTGCAAATATACACATTTTTTACCGAATAGCATAAATTTCAATAAGCGGCATCACTCATACTCTTCTGCATTAATAAGTTCATTATTTAATCTATCTCACGTTACCTACAATAGAATTCATTGTAAGAATCACTCTAACAAATTTTGTATTTAATCAATATGTATTATTGATTGTATATCATCTTGCATAATATCAAATTTATATCCTAGAAACTTCAATTCAAAAAAATTAGTTAGATAAATATCAGCTATACAAACTTCACCTGTAATTCATTAGATATATTTTGAAAATAATTTTGATTAAAATTCAGCTTTTTCTCGTTTCTGAGTAGTGTGATGATTGTGTGAGTAATTAGAATATTGTAAATTGAAACTCGATTTAAAGCAGTTATGAATGAATGGAAAAATTGACTGAAAAGCGAATTTCATACATAATTGCATCGAGTTCAGTAAAAAAATTATAATTTCAAAAAGATATATGTATATAAAATCAGAATATATAAAACTATGTTCTTTTGGAATTTCATTGATGGTAATAATTGTTATATTTTGTCCTTTACCATTTTCGAATTCAATAGCTACTATTTGTTGAAATTTGAAATTATTTTATTTATTTTCAATAGTAAATAATGAATATCAAAATGATTCAAATACATTAAATAAAGCACTTCAATAACGAAAACAATGGAATGGAATAAGCTTGTAAAATTCTAAAATTCAGTCAATTTGGAGTATAAAAGCTGAATGAGTAGGATATTCAAATACTATCATCATCATTATATAATAATCTATATATCACAATATCCCGTCCACTTGCTGCTGAAGGATTCAAAGCTTCTGAAGTATTCATATTAATTGATTCCGCTCTCAAAAGTTTTCCTGAAAAAGTATTGGATCAATTGATTAATAAAGTTAAAGGAATTTTCCAATTCGATTTGAAAAACAAAGCTAGTAAATTAGAAACTTGGACAATCAATGTCAAAAAGCTTTCACGCAAGGTAAAATTAAGCTCAATGGAGATATGATGTTCGCTACTAAATTATATACTGTAATGAAACTAGCTAAACTTAAAGCTGGCTTGTAAATTGTTGCGTAAATTTTCAATTTGAAATAAATTTCTAAACAATAAATATATACAATCATTTAATATTACTTTATTTTAAATTTTGATTATAATATTATTTACCGAGTGTATCTGTTTAAGAAATCATGATAACTATGACCAATAGACAACTGATTATTGCATGTTTACGAATTTTTATGGGAGAATAGATTAGGCAACCTTGTTAAAATAAAATAACAATATTAAGAATTTTCAACCACTTAGACAAAATGCAATGCTCAAAATTATTAGTTATTTTATTTTTTAAAAAAAAATTCCAAATAATCATCATTTTATACTCGATAAAATTTAAATATCAAATATTTTTCATTGCATTATGTTATGTACAATTTGAAATTTAATTAAAATTATCATAATTAATAAAAAATTATTTAATTTATTTATTTTGTTATTATATTATATATTGAATTCTAATATTAATAAATATTTTAAATAATATAACTAAACAATATTTTTACTTATTCAATATTAACATATTATTCAGTTCAAATAATAGTAATATTTTTGAACTAAATTTTTATTAATATTACATTTATATTGAAAAATATTAAGTAATTAAATCAAGCAATTTGGCTAATATTTTCAAATATATAACTACCATTTATTAATTTATTATTTATCATTCTATTATCAATTATATAATTTAATTATGATATATATTTTATCATTTTATAATTTATATTATTATATAAATATATATTTAAAATTAAATTTCATTTTATAATCAAAATATTTTATTATTTTAAATTTTTATTTGGATATTTATATAATATAATTATATGTATACAATAATATAAATAAACTTTTAAGTATTCAAATTTATAATACATATTGATAAGATACATAGCTTTATTTAATTAATTTTCTGATTTATATGTTTTGAATTTTAAATTTTAAATTATTAATTATTTTATATAAATCTGGTTATTATTATATTAAAGATAAATCTTTAAATAACTTTCTTGAATTTAAATTATAAAAATCAATATAATAAAATAATTTAATTTATAAAATTATTAAAAAATATTTGTTATTAAATATTCTATTTTAAGTGAAAAAAAATAATATAAATTTTCAATATTAATCAATAAAATTATTATTAAATAATTATTTTCTGAATTTATTAATATATATATATATTAGTATAATTATAATAAGCATGGCTTATTATGAGCTTTATAATAAAATTTGATTGATGATATATTTATTTAGAAAATAATCCGTTTTTAGAGTATATATAAAAATCTGATGTATAAAATTAATTATTACTGAGGTTTATTAGAAAATGTCAGCATTATATTCGAATATGGTATATTCATAGGTTTTAAATAATAATGGAAAAAATTACAAGGTTAAAATCCATATAAAATTTATTAATAATATAAAATTCTCCTCTATTAATATTAACTATTATATTATATATTTAGTACGATGTAAGACTTATTATATTGATAATATCTTATAATCGTATTAGATATTTTGAAAATTTTAAAATATTTGATTATAATTGTTTTTAAATTTTATTTAAAAAATAACTTTATTAATTTAATCTTAATTTTTAATAAAAAAAATTTAAATTCTTGATTAGTTTCATTGTGTAAAAATAATATCATTATTGGATTGGTTAATGGAATGAAGTTTGTTAGAAATATACCCCAAGCTTCTATTTTCTCAAAATTTCTCATAGGAGTAAAGAAATTAATAATACACATCAATGCAGTGGGCAATATCTCTATCATGAAGATGAGTATCATTGATTGAATTTTGAGTGCAGATATCACTTTGTACTTCAACATTTTTTGCTTAAGTATTGCTCCATCAATATCGTACAATTCATGGTTTCCTGAAAGGTCGTTTGGGTTAACATTGTTTTCCAATGAAAATCTCTTGTCATCAGTCGGATTTGTGAATTCGAAAAAGCTCAAAGATTTATAATAAAACAATGATATGTGTAAATAGCAATATACGAGAATAAATAAACAAATCATTGCTTGGAAAATTAGACATAATCCTAAATATGAAGCAACAGAATGCCTAGAAAAATTAAGTGTACAGTATATATAACCATGATTATCATGTATACCAATATTAATCGATAGGTAGACCGCAAGAGACACCGGAAATATCGAACCAATTACCAATAATATCATTGCATGTCTTTTGCTCATTAACTTTTTTTTACAAATGGCCATATACCTAACGATACCCAAAGTATTTAAACTATTAAACCCGATGATTGCCAAAGTATAACCCATCCCATAATAAGTTTTACAATATGTTACGTTCGAATTAATTTTGGTATTTGTTGACCAATGTAAGAGGATGTGGATAGAATTATATACACTTAAGAGTATATCAGCAATACACAATATGAATGAAACCAATATATCAACCTCTTTAATCCTAAATCGATATACAGAGATATACAACACCACACCATTCAGTATTATGGCTAGAGTATATTTTATCACCTCTAGAATATAGAATAAATAGCTTAGTTTGAACATTATTTCAATATTTTGAAAGTAGAAATACTCATCAAAATATATCTTATAGTCGAGGATCTTTTATTTTTATTCAAGTGGTACAAATTTTTTATTTTAGAGGGTGAATGTTTGATATTAATTAATTGATTTTTTATCAATTTTAAATTGAAATTTTTCATATAACTACTCTATTTACTGACATATTTCGTGTTAGTGATATTAAAAACTTTTCTATTATTTATACTTTATCTAATCCGCTCTAGCAAATCATAATGAATTAACAATATAACAATCATGTAAAACTTAATTATTTAATTGATGATATTGCAATTGCATAAATTTCAATTACTATTCATTACACACCATCAAGATTTTTAATTTCAACAATCATGATTGTAGTAATAGAAATTCAAAGAAAATTATACTATGGGCTTTTGAGGAACATTAAATCTGATATATTTACTAACGTACCTGTAATGATCCTTTTAGTCTTGTTTTGAAATATATATTGTTGAAATTAACTGTTTTGTTTCATATTTGAAGCCATGAATCAAATCTAATTGATATAAAATTAAATCACCCAGTTTGGATTACTGTACATTTTATCGGTTTCCTTTTTCAAAAAAAAACTAAAATATTGCTCCGATAATTAAAATTACTGTGTTGAATATATAAGTGAAAATTAGATAATTAAATCAAACTTTATATTATACATATTGTTTTAGCAAAATATTAATTAAGAATAAAAATTTAACTAGAATTGATAATAATACAAACAACTTAAATTTATTTCAAACTAAAATCATTAAAAATTTAAAATATTAAAATTCAGGAAAACTCATTATTTAAATAATAGTCTCAATAATACATTTTGATCAAGTCATTTTTCCACTTGTCCACCTATGTCAATATAATTCATAAAATTAATTAAAGACAACTATAAAATCCGTGGTTTCTTGAATATTTGAAAAATAATTTATTGTGTAACCAGTAGATCTGGATCATCAGCTATATATCATTATTTATTACTTAGTTTTTGATACAACAATATCACAGAAATCTGTTTTCTTTATTATATAAAATTTAATTTTTCTTTATTTCACTAGAATATATCTAGTTTGGATTTATAATTACTCGTCTGTTAGGCAATATTTACAAATCATGAACATATATATTCAAACCTCAGTAAGTATCAAACATTTTATAAGATTATTTAATTATTTGAAATATGATAATTGGTTAAAGCATTATAATTATTATCAATTTATACCATATAAAATTTTAAGTATTTAATCAATTAATATTTGTAAAATATCAATAATATTACTATTGCATATTACACTATTTAATCATGCAAATGCATATCTCGCACCGAAAGTTATATCATGATATAATTCAATTGTAATTTGTCTAATAAATTACTGTATTAGAAAATTTGAAAATTCACGAATTTATAACTTAATTAATTATACGACTAGTTACACGGTATCATATTCCTGTCTTCGATCTTCACCTATATATGTATATTCTACCAATGGCAACACAACCTTAGCATATAATATAGTTTTTGTATTATTTATATTTGATTTCAGGAATAAACCCGTAGCATATAATAATAATTTATTTATACATATTAATTATAGATTGAACTGCATTAAGGAAAATGATAAAAATATGATAAGTAATATAGAATTCTAAACTGAAAAATATAATTATATCGTCTATTATTATTTCTTACATCTAGTAATTTATGAATTTTAATTTTATATATATACTCAATATAAAATCACTGACATTATTAGGGTGAGAATAATAATAATATCTGGTAAAAAATTTAAAACTAAATATGAAATGAAGTTGAGTATATATTTAGCAATTATCTATTCATTAATCACTATTAAATTAATATAATAAAACTACCTAAAAAAGCTTTCTCCGAAAATAATATTTTTCAAAGTATATAAACTTGTATAGGTATTTAAATATAGAAATATAACATTATATTTAAAAAATACATGTGTTAAAAATAGAATTAAGTAATTGGATATATTGTCTTATATATATCTTTTGAAATTATAATAACTATTATGTTTTAATCATTAATATTTTTAAATTGCTAAATCAAACTGTAAAATTTTGATGCCAAATTAATATACAATATATAATTTCTCATAACATTTCAAAAATTAATTTACTACCAATATTAATTTTATATAGAGAAACATTTTATTTCTCTAATTTGAAATATGAATAATAATAATATATAATTGATTATTATGTTTTATTCATAATTTTCAATTATCGAATTTTGGATTTTAATTTTAAACATAGCAAAGATATTAATTTGTAGCCTCATTAATATTTAATTTTTACTAGTTATAATTATCAATATCGTTTTATGCTCTACAACTGTTTGTTTAATCGATGTATTTTATGTCATAATTAAAATTGTTATATAGCATATTAATAAACCTTTAATTGATATTTGTCAATTCAAATCGTACATATCCAAAGTCAAAGCATCTAACTATATAAAGATAAGGTGCTTATTGCCATAAATCTGAAACTATAGTAAAACAGAATTGTGTATTTAAAGATAACATTGTATATATTGTAATATTTTTGAATATTAGATGATCTTAATGAAAAATATATTGAGTTCATTCTTTCTAACAGATATATTGACAAAAATTGTAAACTTTAAATTGAATATAACAATAAAACTTGTTAATCAATTGAATTAGAATTTAAATACCAAGGATTATAAAGTTTGAAAAAATGTAATATTAATTTAAGCTTTGATGATATATATTGAATATTTCATATTTTATTTTGCTATTAATAAAAATTTAAGATGATTTGATTTTATTCACAAAGTAAAATTTCCTGATTTCAACATTCAATTTGGGCATATTTAATTGAAAATGAGATTTTAAAAAGTTTTCTTTACTGATTGATATTCAATTATCACTAAATAAGTTTTAATAAAAATATATAAAAATAACAAATTTAATTTTTTGATATTGTTTTGTAATATTTGATTAATGATTCACTAATTAATATCGTTCAAATCATTTGTTGATTTATTTGTTATTTTATTATATTTATATCATATTTTGTTATCAAAACAAAAATTATATTAAATTAAGATAAATTATTTGATAATCATTAATTAGTCCTTTATTATTCATAGTTAATGTTCTATGAAATATTTTAAATTTAATATTAATTGTCAAAGATTTTAATATAAATAATAAATTTTAAAGTCATTAAGATTTAATAATTAACCCATTTTATTGGATTAAATTATTTGAATTAATGGTAATTAACTAATTCAGTCATATGATGAAAATATAAAAATGAATAAATTAGTTGGAATCAAAGCCACTAATAAACATATCACATTTGAATTAAATTAGATTAATAAAGGTAAAAATATTTTAAATCAAGTTATTAAACTACATTGTAATGAATGATAATAATATGAAAGTGATAGATTGAATATAATATTACTCAATAAATCATTAACTATAATGAATCTATTGCTTTACAGAACTTCCTTATCACTTACGTCATGAGAAAATAAAATGTTCTTAATGATTCAGGAGCGAATAATGTCCAAGCTTATTAATTATTATTGAAAGTAAGGATGCTGAAGCGCCTCTCTAGCTGATATACGATCTGCAGGTACATAAATTAGCATCCTATTAAGTAAATTGAGAGCTGTGCTATCCATCATTTTCAAAGCAACTGACAAATCTTGAGGTGGATACTTAGTCACAGAGATATTGTAATTAGGAAGAGAAGATAAAGCGGGCCAGGTAATTGGATTAGGAGTACCAAGTAGTCGATATATTCTCATTATTTGATCTTCATTGGTACTTCCAGCAAAAAGTGGTCTTCCCGAATACATCTCAGCCATAATACATCCAACGGACCAGACATCAACAGAGGTGGAATAGTTTCGACTGCCCAAGAGAACGTCGGGTGACCTATACCAAAGAGTAACAACCTCACAAGAGAATGTAGATACTGGAATACCAAAGGAACGAGCTAAACCGAAGTCACCAATTTTCAAATTACCATTTGCATCAATCAGCAAGTTTTGAGGCTTTAAATCTCTATGAATAACACGACTTTCATGACAAAAAGCAATACCTTCAAGCAAGTCTTTCATAAACTTTTTACAAGTAGCTGGCTTTAATGCACCTGAAGTACCATGTTGCTCCATATACTTTTTCAAATCGCATTGCATATATTCAAAAACTAAAAGGAGCCTCATTTCAGAGTGAACAACATCTAACAAATTGACAATGTTCTTATGCTTCAACTCTTTCATCAATGAAATTTCCCTAATAGCGGTGGAAGGTGCTCCCTCCTCAGAATCAAGATGAATCTCCTTAAGGGCGACCACCTCGTTAGTTTCCTTTTTTATTCCTCTGTAAACAACAGCATAAGTACCCTCCCCCAGTTTTTCCTTAGGGATATATTTTTCAGAGTTGGACATATTCAATAAACTGTTAAATAATTAGTATATTATAAAATTAATATAAATTGATAAATTACTATGTTAATTATTAATATAAAAAATTTTTACGTAATTTAATTGAATTAAAAAAGACTGTTAATTTTAATTATAATAAATTTAAATGATTTTTAGGAATATTGAGTTGAATTGATTGTGGGATAATCAAATTGTTTGGAGAACTTGGGGAAATATGTTGGATTTAGTGAAATAGTATGATTATATTTTAGAATTTAATTACTAATTAATATTAGAATAAAATATTGTAATATTATTATAACTTTCGTTATGTTTGGTGTTGATAAGGATTATTTTCTGTTTGATTGATTGAAATTTTAACATCCAATATTTATTGGATATAAATTAAGTTAAATCAATACTTTATTGTTAGTTGAAGAGTGCATATAATCACACTCCTTGACAGTAAAATTGTCAAAAACCTATGACACTTTTATATCACACATTAGAAAGTTATTCTAAAAATTTTAATGAGTAATTCGTCCATTATAGATAATACTCTAATTATTAATATTAACAATTTTTATTTTCCAAACATATTATAGTTATGATTTACTTTAATAAAAAAAGAAAAATATATATTATTAATTTATAACCTGATATATTATTTGAATATTTAATCTCTAATCACTTTTTATTATTTTATAAATAGATTTATTTATTTATTTATAATTTATTAAATTTTTAAAATCTATACTATAGTAATTTTAATTATTAAATTATTATTTTAATTTTATTTAATATTTAAAATCAAAATAATTATTTATTTAATTCTAATCTATCATTTATTAAAAAAATCTATATTAAGCAATAAATACTATACTATATATTATTGACCTTATTATTTTTATAGCATTTGAATTTTGATTATTAATTAAATTTATGTTATTTTTAAATAATCCATAATTTTAAGAATTTTCATTAATGTTTTATTAAATAACTACTAATAATATTATATAAAATAAATATATCTATAATCCTATTAATAAAAATATATATTTTTTAATTAATCGTTTGTTAAAACTATATTAAATTATATTTTCAAATTTTTTTTGATAAATATTAATTTATAAAGTATATATTTATTCTAATAGGAATATTTATAATTATCATTAATATTTAAATAAAAGGTTGATTAAATTTTTTATAATATTGTTAATATCTATAAAATATTTTT
>JNEM01000128.1:0-13386 GCA_000697335.1 Conidiobolus incongruus B7586 | reverse complement strand
TATTTATTATATAATGAGAGTATTATAAATGATATAACTAATATAATTATTTATTTAAAATAAAATAAAAAAGACCTTTTTAGTTTATACCTAGTTATTAGCTTAAACTAATATATATAAGTTAACTTCAATTTGTTTAATAATTTAAATAAACCTTTGATTAATTTAATTAAATGCTTTGTTAATGAAATGATTTGAATTCTGAAAAATAAATATTTATAAACTTGAAATAATAATTAAGAAGTTGAATATAAATAAATTAATAATTATTCATTTTAACTAATATATTTATTTTACTATAATCCCTATTTATATTCTATTTTTTTGATAATAAAATATAGTATTAATTTTATATCCTTTTTAAAAGAAAATTTAAAATTATATTTTTAATTAAATAGAATTGTATTATTTATATATTAACTTATATTTCAATATAATAATTGAAAATATATCCTCTTATTATATAAGTATTAATTAAAATATATAATTAATATTTGTTTAACTAATGGTGAATATGAATATAATTAATGATATAATATTATTAGTTTAATTTCAGAATATATAGAATATAAATTCATTGCCTTATATCATAAAATTATTAAAAAATATATTTTGATTATTCTTTAATATTGATGTTCAAAAAAATGTTGAATAAATAAAAAATTAAAAAAATATTATTAAACCATAATTTGATATTAATTAGTATTCTATTTCTAAAATAAAATAATCAACTTTTTATAAAATCTAAATAATTTTTGAAATAGAAGTAATATATACCTGATGAATAAATTTTATTTTCAAGCAAAAACAAATCAGAGAATAAATTATTGGATTCACAACTATTAATTAATATATTGATTAACAATTTAAAATTTAAAATTTTAAATATAAAATCACTACATATATAATAGCTGAAAAATTTCTAATAAATAACTTTGGAAATCATTTAACTATTGAAAAATTTTCTCTATATACCTATTTACTCAAATATTTCTCCATTTCTGTATTTTAATTCAAAAATTCAGTATTTAGTCATCAACGTATATCAATTCTATCGATCTTTTGACACTAACAAATAGTTCTTTACAATTATTTTTGTTTAATCAATATCAATTTTCAATCTATAATTCATTTTCTCTGAGCTTGATTTTGAGAAATTTGGATGAACTATTTATTAAATTGAATTACTGAAAACATAAGTATAATAATCATTTCTGAAGAGTATTTGATACTAGACATTAGTTTGGTCAATTTTTCAATTTATCCAAAGGTTAAATAAAAAAGCACAAAATATTGAGTTATTTAAGGAAAGGAATATTTTAAACACTAATTGTTTATATTTTTGTTATTTATAATGGAACAATAAATTATTATATCATCATAGCAAAGTTATAATTTATATAATAATCTTATCATCAAAAATATATTAAAAAGCAATGTATTTCAATTTTTGATAAGAGTTTTGAAATTTAGTATCGCACTCGCCAAATATCAAAAGGTTGAAACATATAATTAACATACAGATAGAACGAGCCCAAAGCACTAAAACTTCCCAATTGGTAATTCGTTTAACGAGTAGACATCAAGACTGAATACATGCGACAAGTTTCATTATATTATCAATAGATTTCATGTATTACAATCTTTGAAAATCTATAGATTTTGGATTTGTTCTCTTTGTAAGTTGAGATCAGTCGATTAAATATTGATTTCATTGAGATAAAAAAAACTTTATAATTTTAAAACGCACTACTCAATTGTCTAATATACTAAAATTGATTTGAATAGAGTATTTTTATCAAACAATAAAAAATAAATTTCAATTAATCACTTAAATATTTAAAATCTGCACCAATTGAAAATTAGATAAATTTTTCTTATCATTTATCATAGGTCTTTAAGTAATATTATTAATTGGAATGTTTTATAATCCCTATTAATACCTAGGTACTAAAACACATTTAATACTATAAATTATAAAATTGATATAGAAAATATATTATTAAATTATGAAACACTGAATTGTTATACTTGTTTTTATGGTATCAAATTTTGATAATTTTAATTTCAGCATCATATATGAAATTCTCTTCCCTTAAAATACATGATTTTAAATATTCTCCCTCATCATCTTCAGAATTATAGTAGCATTTACTTATCCAACATGCAACTTTATCTAAAATTGGAAGCATCTTTGAAGAAAATTACAAGCAATCAATGCCCATGAAATAGGGGGTAAACAATCGGAAATTGCTCTTTAGGGAGTATTTTGAAACAAGTGTTTTCATCCAAATCTTTAACATTAATCTCCTCATATATTAGTGAAGAACAAAATGCTCATGTTAGGAATGAGTGATTTTTTCTTCATTTACATAGTTATTTTGGTTTGATGTTTAAATCAATTGAACTCTCTCATATTAAGTAAAATAGTTAAACTGGCAAAAATTTTAATAATAAATTTGTGATAATAATCATAAAATATATTTAATTATTTGCTTTATTGAAAAATATATATATATAAAGTATTTTAAATTAGTTTTATATAATTTAAAAAACAAAATTTTTTTAAAATTTAATTCATCCCATAATTTTAACTCATTCAAATATTTGAATAAATTTTTTCAAAAAAAATTAATTTTCAAAATATAATACTAATAATTATTAAAAAGCTAAAAGGATGTCAGATAATAGTCAACTTAAACAAGAATTATCACAATTACATGAAAGGTTGAATGAAATCGATTTATTGGTTCAAAATTTACAACGTATCGATTTACCTAGTGCTTTACCTCAGTTAGATACTTTAGATAGATGTAAATTGGAATTAACTTTAAATTATATTTTAAATTCTAGCTATTATGGTATTTATATTATATATTTATAGTAAATTTTTTTATTAATTATTGAAATTTAGCTTTTTTTAAAACTCAAGGTTTAGATATGGAAAATCATCCTGTTACTAAAGAATTGGTAATAATAAAATTATAACTAATTTAGAAATTATTAAACTAAATTTAATTAATTAGCAAAGAATGACTACATATGTCGATAGTATTAGAAAATTAGAAGGATTAAATGGTAAACATTAATCATATATTTTATTCACATTGGATTAATTTGAATATTTAGTTATGCCTACATCAATTGATAAAGAAGCAGCTAGCAGATTAATTAAACATAATTTAGAAAATGGTGGCGAGGGTGGTGAAGAAACCAACTAAATTTTTTAAAATTGTATTATGATTGATTATTTTATTTGACAGTTATAGATGATTCAAGTTCTTTGAAATTAATATCTAATAAATATATATTTTTTATATTCACCTTGATATTTTTATATTTATTTATTTGATTGTATTTACTATTTTAGTTTGAAAATTTCAATCCCATAACACAGGAAAAAAAATATATTTTAGTTATTAACTCTTTTTGTTCCTTTTGAAAAATTCATTGGATTTATTATTTTATATTCAAATAATAATAAAAAATAATGGGACAAAAGTTTTAATTTGAATTGAATATTACAAAGTTTTAAAATTTTAATATAACCTAAATTAATTAACACTCAATTATCTGTTGAGAGTAAAAATATAATAATATTCAAAAAAAATTTAATAATTTAACATTAATCAGCGAATAATTAAATTTTCCCAAGATAAATTTTAACTAATTAAAGGTAAATAGCGTTAAATTAAAAATATAATATAAGGATAATTGTATAACATAACTTTAAGAGTTAAAATAATATAAAGAATTCAAAGTAAATTAAAAAAATAATTTAAATTAATATAATTATTATTTAATAATTGTAAAACTTATGGAAGAATTAAAAAATGTTATTGATGACATAATTGTCATTTCCAATTTGGCAGAAATTCAAGATGATATGTATAATAAATAATTAAATCATATTGAAAAATATTTAAACATATTCAGAAGAAACCTTTGGGAGATGACTGAGTCACAAAGCAGTATCCTAATTTAAAACTCAGTAAAATTGCATTTGTTGGTGATATTATTGACCTTTTTTGAAAATTTGAATGGATTTTTGACCATTGATACTTACCAAATTTTGAACTTGGAAAATGATTATTTTAGGGCTATTAGAATAATTTGTTAGTATTGCTAGTTTTGATTATTATTGATTATGAGGTTTAGAATATCAGTTATTCAATTTATTTGAAAAAATTGAAATTAAAAACTTAAAATCACATATATTTCAATTGTTACAAATAGATATCTTCATTCCTTCTTGGGTATAGAGCCATTAGAGTTAGATTTCATTTCACGTTCATCGATATCCACCTGAGCCAAATAGTTGGAAGCACCGATAAATTGAATTAGATTAATTGATTGCTTAATAAAACATATAGGAAAGCATAAAATAGTGAAAAATAATACTAAATCTATTAATTCATTAGTTAAAGCAAATACTAATATATAAAATAATAAATTTACTATAATTAATCACTTCAGGATTCTTATATAACAGATACAGTAAAATGAAAAAAGTTTCATTTCCTGCACAGAATAAAAATAATACAGTCTAAACCAATTTAATTAATATAAATAATATACTATAATATATTCTAATAACTTACATTATTAGAGTAATAGGCTTTTAAAATGGGATTGGAATTTTCATCAACAATTTTATGACTTTTAGCACCTGAAGTTAAAGAACTTTAAAAAATAATTAAAGTTAATAACTAAATAAGTATATAATTAATATAATATGTTACCTATACATATGCATATAATGACTTGAAATATCTAAACTGATTAAAAATTGAAATAATAAAAAGTAACTGGGATAAATTTGACTTAAATAGCATAATAAACAAGTTGTAGTACATCTATAACAAAATTAAAATTAAAATTATTAATATTTTAATATATTATGATTTACCTATCTGTGACCATATCCAAAACAGCACCAAATTTAGTACCTAAAAATAATACTATTCAATAATAAATAAAATAAAAGTATAAAATAAAATTTACATTGGTTAAAAGCTCTAGCAGCAGTACCGTCGAAAGCGTCTAAAATACAGGAGATAAAGTAAAAGAAGAAACACCATAAAGGATTATCTTTCATCGTCCATAGAGCTAAGCCTGCAAAAATAATTCTCGTATATCCTAATTTCTTTAATATTAATACGACTTAGAATAACCTATGATATATATTATTTATACCTATTAAATTAGGAATAAAAAAGAAAACATCTCTAGGTTTTAAATTGGTGTTAGGATCACTCATAATACTACTAAATTAATATTTTTTTATATTGTTTTAATGATTAATAAATATTAATTTTTGGATTGAATATTAAATAAAGTGTATTAAATACTGTTTTAAATCAGTTCAACTTAATAATAAAATATCTGTGATATAATCAAGTATGGGATTAAATTGAAATTTCATGTTAATTGGATGATCAATTCAATTTAATTAATTAAAAAATTTTTTAATTTATAAATAAAAATTAATCTGATAATATACTTATATTAAAATTTGATATATATATATTCAAATATAATGATATGTTATTATAAAGTATTTAAAAATTTTATATTAATCCAAATTTATGTTACTATATATTTAATAAATTTCGTAATATATCAAAATAGTTATATTAATTCAATATTAAAAAAGAGGTCAACAATTTGAATCTAATTAATAAAACTCCACCAATTTTTTATAAGTCAATATTTACTATCACATTTAGCAAATAATCTCAATGATTCTGAATAAAGAATATTCAATACATGAATATATTTCAATATTGAAAAATCATGGCAGTTTAACACATTTTTTCACATAGCATTTATTGATTGAAATCGATTTCATATGACATTTAAATGATCATAAATACTGTGAATGAAAAATATTTGTCTGAATAGTCTAATTGGTTTATTCTTATTAATATTAATTGTTATTAATGTTTTTAATGTTAAGTCACTTTGCTTGAATGAGTAATATTTACTTCGGTGATTGGGAGTAATCAATTCTTGATAGTGGTTGTATTAATATTTAGATATTGATAAATAGTGTTTATGTACGGTATAATTAATATTTTGACTTAATATTTTAATATATATTCAAATTATCAAATTTATAAAAAAATAATTATTAATAAAACCTAATATCAAGTGTTTTATTTAGATCATTTATTAAGAAAATAAAATGATATCTAGGTTAAAATATACGATTTAATTAAAAATTGATAAGTATTTGGTATAATGTATCAAATATCTTACCCCATACAAGAATAAGAATAATTTTGATCAACTTTATGTATTAAAAACATATAAAATTGAATCCTTAGATGAATTTAACTATATCATAACACTAGTATCAATTGGGTTAAATCGAATTTTGCTTATCATTACGAATTTTAGTTGTTTCTTCAACAGTTTAAAAATATGAGTTTATTAAGATACCAATATAAGTCATACATTTTTAATTCGAATCAAGATTATTAAAATTATTATGTGGATATATTTGTTATATATTTTAATTTGATTTAATATTAAATTAAATATATTCATTTTCAACATTATTGTGAATATTTATCATTTTCAATATATTATAAACTTTTGGAATTATTAAACTGTTATGGAAATTTATTTAAATTGATAATCTAAGAATTGTTTAATAACAAAAATCTTCCTAACGAATATTAAATATATATCTAATTATTTTTTTTATTTTGTCAAAGAAAGTCCATGATAATTATCCAAGTTTTCTAATTATAAGATTGGGCAATATTAATATCAAAGGATTACCTAATTGGATTAAGTATCCATTTCCTTGAAGTTTAAAGCGCTTAATAATATTTAAATTCGGGCGACTAACATAATCATAATAATAATAAATTGATTATTTTTGCATGAATTCTCCTAATTCAACCATTAAAATTTAATCTATTCTCTCCCAATAATGATTTCATTTTAATAAATGATTTATGCAAATTTAAGAAAAATTAACAAGGATTAATATTCAATTCTTTATCTATAAACCTATTTAGCTTAAGTTATTTAACTTTTTATAAAGTTATGGTTATTTAGTTATATTAAATTCTTTAATTTTCACATTAAAATACTATTATTCAAAAATATTGAAATTAATTTGTTAAAATTTAGAGAAATATTTGTTTTTATTTTGGGTAAAGAATATCTATTATGGATATGACTATATTTAATAACAACAATATTATGATATTCAAATATTATTTCAATAATACTCCTTTTAAGAACAAATATTATTATATAAAATAATTATAAAATAAATCAAGTATGATTCTAACTTATCGTTGATAATTCCCACTAGTGTTAAAGTAATAACAAATATTCTTAATATTGGAGATGTGTATTGCATAAAATTTTAATGTTTCAAACATAATTCTAGTATTACCCATTTTATCCCTTTATTTTACAGCTCCTTATCTCCTTCTCCATTTCTTTTATTTTATTTTGATTAATTCACTATGGTAAACCTCTTTATCAATTTAATAATAAACTTTTTATGGTATACTACAGAATTGGAGAAAAATATTGGGGAGTAGTACTGTTTGAATATATTCCTAAATAATTCAATATTTAGTTAAAAGGATTGATAATTAGTGCAATATATTGGATAAGTTTGTAATGAGTAAAGGTTTACTTATGTATTTGAGTCCATCCAAATATTTAAAACGGTAGGGTTAAAGGGTTAAACTCAGTATATTTATTTATCAGTTTTTATATTGAATTGATTAATATTATATACAATAAATTGAGTTTAAATTAATTATGACAATTATTAAGCAAGAAATTATGAAGACTTTAAACTTGTATTTAAAAATAAAACTAAAAAATAAGCACAATACACCTTTGTTATTATATTGATTTATGTTTAATACATGATCCAAATTTTTAGTGAAATTACTTGAAATTATAATTAATATCTTAACATTCTCCATTAATAAAAAAATAAATTAAAGTTATTACAAGCAATGTAGCTTGGAGATATATTAATAATTAATACTGAAATATAATTCGATATAAGTATTATTTAAAAAATTATAATTCTGATTGTTAATCCCTGATCAATTCTTAAGTATTGTTAAACTTGTGTTTTACCACCCACACAAATCTCACCTCACTAAAATTCTTCCCTATTTATTTACCATTCCCCCTCATATTCTCCCTTCCCTCGAATATTTAAATATCCTACTTTTCCTCAATCACTCATTTCATTTTCTTTATAACCTCACATATTTATTCTACTCATCTCATTTATTCAAACTATATATTACTCTACTTGTGATATATATTTATATATCGATTATTTATTTATATCAATCAAATAATATTGTGATATTGTATTAGACTCAACCTTTCAACTACTATTAAATATAAACATTAAGCTCACTAAATATTAGTACTCTATTAAAATATTAACACAATGGGCTGCACAAGTAGTAAACAATTCTCTCAAGAACAAGTACGCTCTAACCAAATTGACCAACAACTCAAGACTGAAAAAGAATCACCTCCTGAAATCAAAATTTTATTATTAGGTATTATTTAAATTCTTTTTAACTTGTTTCACTTGGTACATGATATATTAACCTTATTCACAATTGTATAGGCGCTGGTGAATCAGGCAAGTCCACAGTACTCAAACAGATGAAGCTCCTTCATGGAGGAGGTTTTAGCAAGGAAGAGAGCTACGCATTTAGAGAAGCAGTGATGACAAATATAATCTCTTCTATGCAATCAATTCTCCAGTCCATGCCTCGTATGGGTATTATTCTTGACGACTCGGCAAATGAGGAACACGCTGCACTTATTCTTCGTGTTCCTTCCCACTACGGAAGTCCTACTCTCGCGGGTAATCATTATATCGCTCTCAAGGCACTTTGGGCTGATTTAGGTGTACAGAAATGTGTTGCAAATTCAAACCGATTTCAATTATTAGATTCTGCTTCTTATTATTTTAACAGTTTGGATCGTATTTCAAGCCCAGACTACGAACCAACGGATCAAGATATTCTAAGAACTCGTGTGAAAACCACTGGTATCACTGAGACCGTCTTCCATATGGAAGGGCCTATCTTCAGAATGATTGATGTCGGTGGCCAGCGTTCGGAGCGTAAAAAGTGGATTCATTGCTTTGAAGGCATCACAGCCATTCTCTACCTCATTGCTATTTCTGAATATGATCAAAATTTGATCGAAGATGAAACTGTAAATAGAATGTACGAGGCACTCAACTTATTTGAATCTGTATGTAATAGCAAGTGGTTCAGAAAGACTTCTGTTATTCTCTTCCTCAACAAGACTGATGTATTCAAATCTAAGATCCAGAGAAGCCCCATTTCTAACTACTTCCCAGATTACAGGGGTGGCGACGATTTTGATAAGGGTTTAAGCTATTTCCGAGACAGATTCGAGAATCTCAACAAGCATAGTCATAAGAATATCTATTCCCACTTTACATGTGCCACAGATACGAGTAACATGAGGTTTGTGATGGCAGCTGTCCGCGATATTTTGATGCAGGGCAACTTGCGCCAGGTTGGTTTGTTATAGATGGTGACGGCATTGTGTTGGAGACAGATTATTGATCTGATTAGAATGATTTTCCAGCTTCAATTCCTGTTTTCCAGTACAATGGATCCAATGTACTTTACATTTTCACTGCTTGAGATGATGATATAACTTAACAGCCCACCAATCATTTTATTAGGACGCTACTTACACATCTATTGCAACATGTTTAATCCTCGCATGACCTCTATTTACTCCGAAATTCAATCTAAATCTGATCTTCCCACCTCCTTGTTTATCCTTCTCCGTTCGCTACTTTATTCAATCCCATTCCAAGCGACTAATCTTACCTCAACCCCAATGATTCCATATCATTTTGTGATTATAATCTAAACTCAAGCAATAAGTTTTATTTAAAATTATTTCAAGTTCCCAAGAGAACATCAACAATTTATAAAATATACATCATTTTTTAAATAAACTATTTAATTATTGTTTTTAAAAATATATCTGATTTAACAAATTCCTATGAATATACAAATTACCCACTTAACATTGAATAATGTAATCCTTGACATATTTTGTCCCAGTTCATTATTCCTGTTTAATTTAATACTTTAAACTATTTTTTCCCAATTCATTATTCCAATTTAGAATTTTAGGAGGTCCATTATTAATAACTTAAAAAAAAATAATGATAATTTTATAATTTTAAATTTAGTTATATTAAACTTATTTCCCTTCAACTAAATTCCTAAACTAAAAATAAAATTCAAACTCATTAGTTTATAATATCAACAATTGTACTATAAGTTATAGATTAGTTTAAAAAAATAAGATTTTAGTCTTATTAGAATATTATTAATAATACTAACATAATGAAATTTTTTTAAAAGAAATATATATGTATATTCGAAACTTTTAACAAGTTTAAAAAATTTTTTAAAAAAATATTAAAATTAAACAAGATTCAAGGAGTTATATCGGTTAAACATCCTTTCAAACTAAAGAACAATGAAAATTATTTTATTCATATTAATATTAAAGAAAGCATATTTTTTAAATGCTATAATCACTATTTTTCATAATATTTTTTTATTGATATTATACTCATATTTCCACTTTATACCTAGTTTAATATAAAGTTGTTGAATATTTAATAAAAATTATCCTTCAAAAATAAATATTAATCAACTTTATTTTTAGAATAATATATATGGTTAAAAAATATAATTATTATTTATTTAAACAATAATTTAGTTAAAAATATTAAAAATATAATAAATATGAACAAAAATAAATAATGGATAATAATATGCATTAATTGTGAGGAATATTAACAAGATATATAATTAAATAATTATTTTTAAATATATTATTATTATTATTATTATTAAAATATTAATGAAAATGTTTACTTATTAAATTTAAATTAGATTTTTAAGTCCCCTCAATTAAGGCAGTTTGTCCGAGTGGTTAAGGAGTCAGACTCGAAATCTGATGGGCTCTGCCCGCATCGGTTCAAATCCGGTAGCTGTCGCTCAAATTCTTTTTTATAATTTTTTTTTCAAATTACTTTCTCACTCTATTCACTCAATTATCTCCATTAATACCTGTAAAAAATAATTAATTAAAGGTATTACAAGTATTACGTAGGATTTCTAGGGATATGATATTACATTACACCAATTTATTATATTTATTTGTATTTTTCAGCTTGATTTTTTTTGTTAAAATGAAAATTAACAACTTTCAATAACAAATTGTCATCCTTTAAAATTCCTAATACTTTATTCACCTCTTTATACTATATTTGTTCAATCACTGTTTACTAATATTTGTTGCCAAAATATATTACCACATGGATAATTAGCAATTAACAGGGATTTCGGATGTATTTCAACGTGTATACCTCAATTTGAAAATTTTAACTTTAACCTCAATTATATTAAAATTATTTTTGAAGGAATGTTTACATGTTTATTGCTTTAGAATTTACCTTAAAATTAATGAAATCTGTTTTAGTTGTAATAATAATAGTATTAAATATAATGAATATTTGAGAGTATTTCAACTAATATTAAAAAATCATATAATATAGTTCATTCAATAATAGACTTAAAAAACTATTTGAAATTGAATTAATTTAATTCAATTGTATAATATATTTAAATTTTATTAATTATTTAATATTGATTTTGGCTAATTCATTTATTAATTAACAATTTAATAACTATTTGAAATTCATTAGGTAATATTGTAGAAGTTTAATAATATGGAGTGGTGAGATTAAGATAATAGATAAAAGGGGGAATAAATATATATAAATAAATTGAAAACATATCAAATTAATTTATCTAATGCTGATTAATCAGTTAATTCTGTTATTATACATCCATCAGTAATTTTTTTAAATTATGAATCAATCAAAATACCATATTGGAAATAGCCTATTTTGATTCCAAGTTCAAAATAATTTTAAATTAACTTGAATCCAAGGTCACGAATTTCCTAATATTAATCATCCAAATTCTCAATTGAAATCTAATAATAACCCTAGCTACTAAAAAATATCAAATAAATCCAATTTGCTCTAATCATAATCATTAATATAAATTACATCAGTTGATCGGTTACATTTAATAATTGGGTGCATCACGTTAATTGATAGGTTATCCATCCTTAATTAATTATCAAAATGTTGCTAAAATCCACATTCTTAATTAACATTCTATTAATTTTTCTGTTATATTTACCACAATTGAAATCATATTAGAATCATTTGAGAAAGTGAAAATTTTTTTAATGATGTTTTATGGCTTAATAAAAATTAAAAAGTAATTCAAGTTTTATAAAATTTCTTAATTAAATGTATTCGCTAGGATTTAAACAATTAAGATTGAGAAAATAATTATTAATTGATCACTTAATTCGCTCCGATTAATAAACTTTAATCATTGTGTTCTACCATCTATTCAATAATCTTAATAATATACAAAACCCACCCCAAAAAGCTTTTCAATAATCATGAGAAGCTAATTGAAACTTATCTAAATACAACAAATAGTTTCAAACCATTTCCCAAATCTTCCAGAATGAGGAAATTCAAGAAAATGGATAAATCACAAAATTATTTTTAGATGAATTGATATAATTAAGGATTTAAAATCACCTCAATATTTTGTAAATATCAGATTGAACAAGGTTGTTGAAAAGGTATTAAGAATAGGATATTGGATTGAGTGTTTTGATATTGTTTATCTTTTGAAGAGTAAATATTGGTTTTGACAATAGTTATAATAATAATGGCGAACCATGCTTATTTAATTAATGTAGCTCAAGGAATATATTAGTTAACCAATTTAGCGTTATCAAGCCAATAATAACATTAATATAAAATATATTAGGACATTCGTCTATGCTCCCTATTTTTATTTAAATTGAATATATAAGTATAATAAATTGAAAAGTTTGATATATTAAATGAACAATATTGACTATATTAATTATGAAATATCTAATAATTCTAATATTTATACAAATTATCATAGTTCACTGAATTGATTACCACTTTATTCAAATTTTTCAGATTATTTATTTGTTAAAAAAATTACTACAATTAAAATAATTTTATAAATTTGAACCCTTAAAATAAAGAAAATTTATTTGAAATAAAAATTAAAAATTTAATAAAATTTGAATAAAAATATATAATTACAATGAAAGGCTAACTAAAGCATAGTAAAATAGCTGTAAAGTAGATATATTATTAAATTCAAATTATATATTTTGATAAAATAATTAATTTTTATATATTAAAATTTTAAGATATTTTATCAATTATTATAT
>JNEM01000119.1:0-11267 GCA_000697335.1 Conidiobolus incongruus B7586 | reverse complement strand
TTTATATTATTTATTAATTTTTATATATTATTTATTAATTTATTTGTTTAATTTTAATTTTAAAATTGTGCTATTATTTAATTTCTACACTAATAATCACAAATAATTTTTTATCTCTGTATATACTACAAAAATAGTATTCAATTCAATATAACTTTGTTTATTTGATAATTGATTATTATTGTATAAAATAGGCAATTTTTAATTTATCATATATATTATATACTGATGTTTTATTTAGATAATATTACATTATTGAATAAAAATCAAATAATTATTAAAAACAGAATATTTTGATTAGAATTATTTGTAATCAGTGAGATTAATATTATTATCACTTACATTTAATTAATTAAAATACTTTTATTAAAATGAATTCAAAATATATAACTATTGAGATATTATCACAAATTTTTTAAAAAAATTATTATTCAAATTATATTTTAATAATTTATAAAATTCTAATTTGGATATTTAAACAATTTAATTTATAGTAATAGTTAAAAATATATTGAAAGTGTAATATCTTTGTAAAATTTATCATTCAATATCAATTCCAAAGTTCCATGTACTGAACGATATATCATGAATTACTGATTAAATTTTAATTCCATTTTCGTCGTATATAATTTAGTCATTAGAAATATTAATATCAAGGGTTAATAAAATGATTAAGATTTGAATTAAATTAGACCTTATGAAGTTTAGATAGACATTTTAAAATTTTTATACTAAATTTAAAAAATGAAGACTTTCAAGAACAGAGTACGTGAATCATGGTATGCATTTAATAAATGTAATAAAACCTCAAAATGACTTTATTGAGTAAAAAATTCAGAAATATTTGAATGTCAGAGAGGTGATAGAACACGGAGAGGTAATTTTAAAATGAATCTATATTCATATATGTTCAATTCAATTAGATTCGGTTATACTGTATTGTTAGTTTGTAAAGTATATGACGGCTATACTATCAAAAGCATATTAACAAATGTAAATAAATAAAATCAAGGATAAGCAAACCTTAATATCATTTTTATCAATTTAAGTTACATGAAAATTGCAAATGTGAATTAATTTAACATTGAAAGAAAGTGCCAACTTGTTGCATTTGATTGGTAAAAAGATCCTAACGACGGTGGTAATCAGGACTACGACTTCTGTTACCCGACGACCTACGTGAGTCTTCAGCTTTGGGAGGATAGAGGTCGGGCTGATATTTCCAATATGTGCGACCAGAGTTGCGACGTTCGGGCTCCCTTCTATCAGAGTCACGACGCTCGGAATCACGACGTTCAGAATCTCTTCTATCAGAGTCACGGCGCTCAGAATCTCTACGCTCAGAACGACGTTCCGAGTCGCGATCCCTATGTTCGGAACGTTTTCTCTTGTGATCTCTGTCTCTTTCTCTTTCGCGCTCTCTTTCCCTCTCTCTTTCACGCTCTCTGGCACGGTCGCGTTCTCTATCCCTTTCTCTATCACGCTCTCTGTCACGGTCGGAGCGACCTTCTGGCCAGTGACCCTAATCCAATGTCAATAAAATATAAATCAAAGTAAAATTGCAAGCTTACTCGATGGTCTCTATCTCTATTACGTTCTCTATCGCGATCTCTATCTCGACGATCATAGTCAGAGGGCCTGTCTTTATCCCTACGGTCACTACGATCTCTATCGTAGTCTCTACCGCGGCTTCGATCATCATCGCGATCGCGATGGCGACGCTTGCGATCGATACTATCATCACGATCCCTTTCGCGGTCATTTCTTCTTTCTCTAGAATGTTCTCTACTGTAGAAAGATCTGCGATTAGAGGATTCGTTCCTCTTAGAATCGGTGTGTTGATCAGTTTGGGAGCTAGGCGTCCTGCTTGGAGAGCTCTTGACCATTGGGCTATCGTATTGAACTAATTCAGAAACAGAAGGAGCACGATGAGAAGAGTGGCTCTCATCCTTATCATCTCTCGTAGTATTTGTAGAAGAGGAGCGTTCCATCTCTTCCCTCTTTTCAATTTCATTGAGAATCTTGTTATCATTTTTCTATTGTACAGCTGGTTAATATATATCAATACCGATTGATTTACACATACCAATTTATTGGCAATTTCAAGCTTCTTCTGTTCCAAAAACTGCTTGGGAATGCCACCAATCGATTCTTGAGCGCTTAGTAAATGATTCCAAAGTTCTTTCATAAAGATACCGGCATTAGACTCTAAGAATCCAGTTAAATCAATTTGCATTTTTCTAGGATCCACATCCTATTAATCATAATTTAATAATGGTACTAAGGTAATGAATAATAATGAGTTACATCAGTTTCCAACAAGCCGAAAGCGTATTCAATCATCACCTCATCCTCCACACCCATTAATTCGGTGATTCTCTTAGCAATCCAAGGTTTTATTACTGTCAAATTGACATTATTAAAATTTACCTAATTCATATCTATCAGCAATATTCAATATATATAACTCTAAGATTAAATACTTTTTTACTAAATTCAGGAGGGAAGTTAATACTCTTTAATAACTTTTTTTGTTTATCAGAGAATCTCGAATCTTGTTCGGTTGAAGTACCCTAAGAATGATTAATATAATTAAATAACAATATTTTATAATATATTTACTCTAAAAAATCCTGCTTCTCCCATTTTTGATTATTATCTATTGGGGATAGAGAATTAATTAATAAATATATTTTCATAATTAATATTATTATTCTTACATGTATTTTTAAATTATTATTATTATTTTTATTGGGTTAAAATTTATAATAATTGGATAATAGTAATAATTTTATGTTAAAGAAATTATTTAAATTATTTGTATATTATAAATGATCAATCTATTAATACCAATATATTCAAAATATACTTGGAGATAAATAAATAATTAGTTATATAATTTAGATGAATAATAATTTTTTCAAAGTGGGGTAATTTTGTATCATTTTGATATTTTGGTAATTTGGTTTGAATTTATGGGATTGATTTCAGTGTTTATCTCAACATTTGTTTTTTGAGTTAATTAATTGACAGGTATTGGTTAATTTGAAATTAGCTGAATAGTAAACGGTTTCAACATTTTCATTATCTACCTATATTATTTTATTTCTAATTGCTATATATTTAATATTTAAACAATTCATAAGCTATATATTAGTTTATATATAATTGATTTCGAAACCTACCAAATGATAAATATTTTCAAAATAGTGATTAGTATAACTAATATTTCGATCAATTTTTATTAAAAAAATTTAAATAATAATATTTCGAAAAACAAATTATAAAAAATAAAAGGTAAAAAATTGAAATATAATTAAAAGAATATTCTATATAACACAATGCTTATCTTTGATTATTTTAATAAATTTAATATCATTATGAAAAAGTTGTTTAATAATTATTAGTCATTTTACTTATTTCCATATTGTATATTAAGTTAATAAATGTGTGTGTATATATATATATATATATATATTATATCCAAATTCATATTGATTTTGTATCCTATATGCCAATCAGGTAAAAATATATTTAAATTAATTTAAAAATTAGTATTATTGTTGAAACTGATTAATTATTGAATATATATATAAATATAATAAGAATAATATGTACATCATTCAATATATATTATCAAAAATTCACCAAACTTCACCAAAACTAACATTGACCAATCAGAACTAGTGGTTGAGTCCAGTAATCGGAGTCCCATTAAATTGATCATAACAGTCAATACTAAATGAAAATAATATTCAATTGAACTAAAATCAACTAATTCTAACTCAAAATTATTTTAAATTGTCGATATCTCTCAATCTACCAACTGTCACCATTTAAATTGGATATTGATATAGTTGATTTTTTTTTAATTTTATCTCACTATTTTCTTATTTAAATACTCAATACTGATTCAAAATGTCTATGGTGAGTATAAATGCTAATTAATAAATTCAATTTTCAATCATTCTTATAATTTTTGGAATTTTTGACTCATAATAATTTTGATGGTTTAGAGAGTTGGAGGACGTTTTAAAAACGTCAAAAAGGGTATTCCTTTTACTATTATGGTAGTTGGTAAATTTGTTTTAATCTAACTTTGTAAATATTCATATTAAATGATTGTAATGATTTTTAGGTGCTTCCGGTATTGGAAGATCCAGTTTTGTTAATACTCTATGTGATAAAACTGTCAACCCTCCTAAAGAATTTCAAAAGGTTAAGCCCTCTCCCGAGAGTTTGGATTCTAACGAACCTTTGGAAATTGTAACGCGTCAAGTTGGTAATATTTTAAATTATATTTTTAGATTGATGTTTTGGATTTAATCTTTGGCTTAATTATTAGATTTGGATGAAGATGGCGTTCGTATTAACCTTACTATCGTTGATACTCCAGGTTTTGGCAATAATATTGATAACTCCAAGTGGTAGCTAATTATTCAATATAAATTTAATTTATCCTTTAATTAATTTATTCTAGTTTTGAAAAAATTTTAAATTATATAGAAGTACAATACGATCAAATTTTAGCCGAAGAAACTAGAATTAAGAGAAATCCTAGATTCCAAGATAATCGCGTACATGCTCTTTTATATTTCATCGCTCCTACTGGCCATGGCTTGAGGGAGTTAGATATTGAATTGATGAAGAGATTAGGAGCCCGCGTCAACATTATCCCTGTGATCGGCAAGGCTGACTCCTTCTCCACTGATGAGCTCAAAGACTTCAAGGCTCGCATCATGGAAGATATTAATTACTATCGTATTCCCATCTACAATTTCCCCTATGATGCCAATGAAGATGATCCGGAAATCATTGAAGAATGCGAAGAACTCAAATCCTTATTGCCTTTTGCTGTAATCAGCCATGATGAAGTCTTGAATCCTGGTAAAAATCCTCAGAGAGTTAGAAAGTATCCCTGGGGCGTGATTGATGTAGATAATCCAGATTTTTGTGATACTGCCAGACTTCGCTTCATGTTATTCAAGTAAGCTCTCTTCGTCATCTCATTTAACTTGATGAATTAATGAAATTAATGCTATTAGCTCTCATATGTCTGATCTCAAAATGCTCACTGATGATATTTTATACGAAAATTATCGTACTGAAAAGCTTAGTAGAACGGGTGAATATGATGAGTAAGTTTTTAATTAGTTATAACGCTATACACAATATTAATTCATGGTTTAGTTCCGAGGTATTATCCACTGAAGAATCAGTTCGTTTGAAAGAAGAACAAATTCGTTTAGCTGAAGAACGAGTAATATATATATATATAATTTCATTTATTAAAGGATGATACTAACATAAATAATTAGCTTCGAGAACAAGAAAATAAATTCAAGAGAGAGATGGAGGAGAAACAACGAGAATTAATGGCCAAAGAAGAGTCTTTACGTCAAGTTGAATCTCGAGGTACCGAAAGTCCCAATTAATTTACTACCAATGATAGTTTCTTAATAATATATTCAATCCATCTTTAATTTCATTAAAACTTCTCTTAATTAAATCTTTTAGTTTTTAATTTAATTTCCGACAATATTGATGTATAGTGGGTTAAAAATTCAATTTTATCAAATTTTAATATTTCATCAAATTTCTTTGATCTGTACAATCTTTTTGTTTTAAGTAAATAAAAATTTAAATGAAATGATAATGTATTATACAAAATTTGCATGTTTTAATTCAAATATTAATTTTATAATATTACTTATTAAAAAAAATACTAAAATTAATATAAAAACAATGTTAATTTATATCCGATAAATATTGATTATTGATTAATATTAAAGTTCAATTTATATTTGGTTCATTAAAGATTAAAAACCTACATCAATTCGAGTATACTATTACATCTTCCGTAACTTCTGATTCTCGTTGATTATTTTTCAAATTTTGTATTTAATCTATTTTATGTTATATTATTTTAAATTTATATAATAAATCGTATTTTCAGATAAATGAAATTATATATTTTTGAAATTTATTGAAATAGTATCCAACATTTGATACATATAAATTTTTGATTGAAAATATATTAAACCAAGTAATCCTAAAAAATTGTATACTTATATTTAATCAATTGATTATTAAAATTCCTCTATTATTAAAATAAATTGATTTTTAAATTTATTTTAATATATAAAATATAATTAACCATTTTGTCTATATAGCAACATTAAGTCTAATAAAAAATTGAAATTGCTGTGTAAAGTATCCAAAATAAGATACAGTCAGGGACATAGATAAAAATTTTTAGGTATAAAATATAAAACCCTGAAAATATAGTATAATATCAATTAGATGATTTTTATAAATCATGATATGATTTTGAAAGGAGTATTAAAGTGATAAAATACATCACAGTATCATTAAAATCCAAAAGCAAAAAAATTGTAATAATCAAATAAACAGTATAATTAAAATTCATACAAAAATTATATAAATATATAAATATATACATATTTTATAAAAATAAAGAGGAGATTAGTAAATAATTATAGAGAATGATTAATTATTATACCAAATCTAAAAATATAGTAACTAAAAGAGTGCCTATAACTAGAGCTAATAGAATTACACCCAATAGGACCGTGTACCTAGCGGCTGGGAACATATTATTGATGAGCATATTTTGAATATAAAAGTATCGACTGACTCCCACTATGATAAATAACATACCGATGCCGATATAGATACCGCCCAAAGTGATGCCCCTCTTGTTGTGGGGGTCGGGTTTGCGTGCAAAATTATTTAATTGAGAAATTGCTATGCCCATAGTGACTAAAGCTAGGGAAGTTCGTAACCAAGATAGAAATGTTCGTTCATTGGCTAATTAATAAAGTTAAATAATTTGGTGTTATCAAGTTGAAAAGTATTTACCTAAGTGGTCTCTAGCAGTACTACCCACGTTTGGAATGAGTCTAGAAGCAAAATAATTTTTATTGATAAAAGAGTTACGATTCTCTTCACATGGATTGAGAATATTCGGATTTTGCGCTGTCGTCATATTATTATTGTTATTATTGTTACTATCGTTGCTAATATTGATAGATTGATAATTTGGAGGAGACATTATAGCAATTTAAATGGATTTTAAAAGGGGAATGAAGTCAATATTTTGAAACGATGATTTATTGATTTTCAATAGGTGCAATTAAATCCATGATTGGTGGAGATTTTCGTTTCACTCAATGAATAGGATGTTTGGTGCAATATGACAAAGTAATTTTCAGTATTGGATTATCTTATGATTATAAAATTATTAATTTTGATGATTTATAGCATCATTCTGTATCGTCATGGATTTTGAAAGTAGTCACTCGGTTAATAGATAACCCTCAAGCGATGAATGATTTGCTATAAAATCCGATATAAATTAAAAATTCAAGAGTTCATTCAGGAATATTGCATCATTCAAACAATCCCGAATCAAGTAAAATCTATTAGTATAAACTCAAGCAATTAGTCCAGTTTATCAAAAAAAACAGTAGATAATGTAAAAAATTTTACCGATCAAAATGACAAAATATCTCAGAGATTTTATTAATTAATAAATAATTTTCCGAGATTAGTAGAGAGAATACAGTTTTAGAGGGATGAATAAGCTCATACAGGTAAAATAAACTGCTAAAAATATGTTAAAAACTATAAATACCCAAATTTTGTGTTCTTTTTTATACTTTACAACTTTAGTTTCGTCAATGCTAATTTGGGTCGATTGACTAATATTTAATTGACTCATACTTAAATTGGATAAGGCATCACTAGTTGTTATTTCGTCATTTTTGCATAATTTTCTATAAGTAACAAAATTTTTCACAAATTGATAGTATACCAATAATCTAACACTAAATATTAGATTCAAAATGCTAAAGAATGCAAGTAGCCAGATTGGAAAACTTAGTAAATACCATAGGAAGTGATACTTGGATATAGCGAATTGCCAATACATGGCACCCACCGCCGCTAGTGATAAAATTGTGATTAGTGACCAAATCATACCATCTTGAAAAAAACTAACATTGGTAATAGATTTGACAAATGTTGGAAAATATTCAGAATCAAGCTTGTCATAGACATATTTAGCCAACGGTTGAAATACCATTGGTTCCGTTGAGTACTGCAATTTGTGATGAACTCTCTGAAACACCGTTGAAGGTGCTGGAAAGAATAGCGGTGAGTCTGGATTAAAGAAAGCGTGTAACATCTCCAGCACCATATCACTGAATGGTAAATGGTTTATCCTGATTGTCCTCGAGCCTGTCGAGTCCGATACGAACGTTTCGTTGATCTGACTCTCTAGATAATCGGCGAGGATATTCGCAGGTTCATAAACTTGTGAAGGTCTCGCAGAGTAGTCAAACTCACCACAAGATGGAAATAAATACGAATTAGTCCTATCCTTCTGTTTACAATTCCTATAACTTCCATTTTGATACGCAATAATATTGTTATAATAAAAGACGTTATACCACCTCATCCACTCGTAAAATTCCAAATATTTAATACCATTCTCATCCCTATAAGTTGATAAAAATTTTCTAAAATCTTTCAAAGAGAATGGAGGCTCCGTCTGACACTTCAGTATCGTATCCAATTTCAATTCCTCAAGTGCTATCACTTTCACCATGAATAAGCCAAAACCTAGTAAATTTTTCAACAATTTAAAAAACTGAATTCAAGTATTCCAACCTTCAATTTATATCATATCGTTTATAATTTATTAATAATTTGCATGAATGCTAAGTCACAACATGGTGGACCAATCAATTTTGTTATACACATTTTATTTTACAAAATTAATAATTTTATTCATGCAAAAATCGATTTATTTGATTGATTATATTGGTGATTTTAGTGATATGACTTTATAGTTATCAATAAGTAAAAACAACTTTGTAACTATATTAAAGTATTTAAACAACAGCTACAATAAATATTTTATTCTATTCTATTTTAAAAAGATGATAAAATCAAAATATGCGGATAAAGCCTATTTTAAATTTGCCTTTTCATTTATGCTATTAGTTTCAATAAACCAGTATTATATTTGAATTTGCAGTTGAAAATGATTAAAATACTCGTGAATTTTGAAACTTTATTTTTTGGTATAAGATTGGTTGAATCATTATAACATATATAAATTAGTTTAATAGTTTATGATTTTATATCGAAATAATTATTTTTAAAATCATATTTTTGAAATTTTATTATGAATGTAATCAGCAGTTTATTCATATTATAATTAATTGATTATTGAATTCTCAATTTTTGATACATTACAAAAGCATATCATTAGTATCAGAAAAATCTTTTTATAATATTGTTTGGTTTTATAGCTAACCTGTATAGTATTTATTAATCAGTCAAAATAATAGTATAATATTACAATATTCGCCTAATAACATGTATGATTAAATATGTAAGTTGTATATCTTTGTGTATTAAACTTGTGATCTTTGACAATTTTCAAACATTAAATTTGTAAAAATTACTTGAATCATTGAAATTAAACGGACTATAATCAAAGTTTAGTTATTTTATTTTGGTTAAATATTTTAACCGAATGATTAATACAGGAATTGCTTTAGAATTAGGGCATCTTTTAATTATTGTAATTTGATAAATATTTAAATAATCACATTTTTATATTAATTGGATTTCCATATCTAAGTAAATTATATAGCATTAGATAAAATCATGATAAAGCTGATATAGATTATTAATCTCTGATTAAATAAAAACTGAATTTAATTTCTCACAAGATATAGTTATTATTCAGATTAATTGAGATACAAAAAAATCTCTTTTTGGAAAGGATTCAGGTGAATTTTGATTAAGATATTAATTTTAATTGATAATAAAATCTATTCAATATAATATGATTCAATAAAATCAATTTTGATATGAAATTTGGTACGTTTTTACAATTGAAATATATATTTATATTTATTATAAAATGAGAGATTATAATGATGTATAATATATTATTAATGTATAATTTTTGATTTAACTAAAGTTTCAGATATGATTGAAATATGGTTGTTGAAATTTATCTCAGTTAATATTGGAATTGAAATTTTTTAAAATAAAAGTAAAATAATTTAATGAATATATAATATATTGAGATAATTGAAATATAAAATTATCTTCAATTCAGATGTGGAATATATAATAATGAATCTAATATATATTAAATGATAATAAGTAAGTTTACTATTCAATATATTAGATCTTAGATTTTAAACCTTTGTATATTGAACCTATCTCCGTTAAATTTTCCTTAATAATTTAAAAATTATATTGCAATGTTTACCCTAAAAATATAGTTTTAATTATAATATATAAAATGCTAAATCAATATAATCATGATCGAAAGTTATGTTTTTAAATAGTTATATATGTAAAACTTTGCTTTTTTATTCAACAACATTTTAATAAATCAATAATTTTTTTCTCTTTATTATAATTTTTAAAATGGGTTTATTTATTTATATTTCAAAGTTGATGTATTTCAAGAAAACAGATTAGAAAAAGTAAGCCAACTATATTCAACTAATTTTGAATGTCATATTTTATGTTATATCAAATAACTTTAATATCTTTTCAATCTGTATCCCATGATATATTATGTAAAATAGGATTCTTAAAGTAATGTATTTCATATCATTATTTTTTACATATAATACCTCACTTAACATTTATTGGTAGTATTAATAGTTAAATTTATGTCAAACACATCAACACGGCCTTGATTTTATATAACATATACAATCAATTGAATTATATGAAGTTCAAAATTTATTTGTTTTTCACAATTATATATTTTAAAATTCCCGATCAGTGGTCTTAAAACACATTTCAGTTTTTAAATAATTATTACCATAATTATTTAACAAGGACTTAATGAATTTATAATATATTAGGATGGCTTTATATTATAAATAGCTATTGAACTATAATATATATTATCAAACTTTAATTTGCTACTTGATGATAAATAAATTTTTTAAATTACTATGGCAATTAATTAATAATATTTTTATAATCATTGGTTTTACATATATATTTATAGTTTATCAAATTAATATTAAACTAAATAAATAAATGAGAATTTGTTTTTGAATAATAAATATATTAATTTATTTATTTTTAAATAAATTTTATTTTTTAAAAATTTAATATTCAATATAGAATTAGTTAAATCTAACAATCACTATTAAGATATTTTAATTTTGGAAAATTAAAATTTAATCACAAATTAT